>JANJEY010000236.1:997629-1013377 GCA_024703695.1 Erythroxylum cataractarum
CAAATAGTTATCCTTTAAAAAGTTTCACAAAATATTTAATTATAAATAAATTAATCAATTCTTTTAAAATATTGTACCCAAAATATTTAAGAGTTTATTATTTTTTAAAAATAATAATGTCGAATTCTCTTATAATTTAAGTGTATCTTTACACCTCTAAACAATTATTATATAATTCTTTTATTATTTTAGAATAATATCGTTTTTAAATTTAATATTATATAAACTTAAATTAAAAAATACAAAAAATTTAATATAGTTTATTTAAAAAATTGTGTGAATTATTATAAATATGTAAAGAAAATTGTGCTGCGATTTTTAAAGTATATAAGATAAATGAAAAGTATTAAGTAATTAAAATTTTATAAGTAAAGTCATTTATTTTAATTTAAACTATAAATTTTAAAATTTAAATTTAATAATTACTCAAATTATTTACATGTATACTTAGTCAACCAATTTTTCAAAATTTAGTTAATTATAAAAAATATTAAGGTTCACATTTAAAGTTTAACTCGATTCAAAATATAGTAGATTAAGTTTGAGTTGATCAAATTTTGGATATAGGCTACATTATGTCATATGAATCCTGCCAACATATTTTTATAAATTGTCACTTTCATTGTTGTTGTTATCATTAACGTCTAGTTGAAGTCTCACTAAAGTATAGTATAAAGTCTTGAGAGATCCGACAGTACGTAAGCTTATCTTTATATATTAGAGATGTCATTTTTAATAAATTTACATGCAAATGTATCATAAAGATCTTACAATATAAATAGATGTGTATACATATCCACGAAATGAAACAAAATAAATAAATAAATCAAATAAACATAAAAAGGTATGCAAAACAACTAAAAACAAAAATTGTTGGGATAGTTGTGCTGACTGTTACTTTTAACTTTAAAAGACTGATAAAGATTGTTAACTTTGCGGATAAATTGAAGTGCAAAAAAGTAAAGAAGACCGAGATTTTTTACTTGGTTCGATAGTTTCAATTACTATCTACATCAAAGATTCTCACTTTCGGTGATTTCAACTAGTATTAAAAAGAGAAATAAAATTTACAAAAATGAGTATTATTCACAACACTTGCAAGAGTCTTCAACTCTCCTAGTACTCAATGGCAAGTGCTCTAGCACACTCTTAAACTCTTCATTCTAATTCCCACACTCTTTAATATAGAATACAATTTGAAACGTGAAAGATTAATTTTTTGTGTATGTTTCTCTGTCTGATGCTTGAGTTGCTTCCTTTATAGGTGAAGAAGGGGATGGCTTTTGGATGTGTTTGCATGTATCAGACAATAAACATGTGCTTCCCACGTGAGTTACTAATCATTCAGCTTTTGATCTGCGTATTATGTCATTTGCAATTGCGTTTTGTTTAAAGCTTCTAACTTATTGTAAACGACTGTGTATTGAGTTCAGCAGCTTAAGTAATACGACAGTGCTTTGATCCTTTAGCTTCTGACTTGAATGTATCACGTGTGTTTGACTTTGCCTTGGTTTTTGTTTATGTCTAAAGAGAACATTTAAGACTATTTCTTCTTTCTCTCTTCAACTACTCCAGAGTCCAGACACACACACATCTTTTGTCTTCAAAATTTTCATCTATTTTTGTTAATTTTGAGTGAAGTTCAGTGGAGTATAGGTGATTTTCATCCCGAAAATACAATACAATACAAATAAATACTAAAGCGAAATATCAAGCAAGAGTAATAAATATAACACAAACTAACGTACATGCATGTAGAACATGTCTAAGAATAGCAATAAACGTTAAGTGAAATAAATATCAAAAGAGATTCGTACCGATCACGAAAAACCTGTAAAAGAATAACTCTGACCATCTCTATCAAAACCTTAATTAGACACTTACACCACATAGAACAAATCTAAGCTATACATCATAGAAGGTACATATTACACAATAGATGCAAAGGATACAGGTTTTTGTAACTTACAAGAAAGCAAATGTCATTTTTTAAGAGAGACCCTTAATTGATATCTTAGTATGTCAAAGTTTTTTATTTCGAGCTAAGTTCTCAATAATATTTAACAAATCCATATCATTATTGATCACTTTCCCCTGATTCTTTTTAGACCTTTTTTTTTTTCCTTTTACAATTTCTAAGTATTATTTTCTCGCAACTTCTCACTGAAACATCGAGATATCTCCTCTTAACATGTTCAAACCATCTAATACGTGTCTCTCTTAAATTGTCATTTATACAAGCGACCTTTAGTTTCCTTATGACCATTAGATATTTGACCTTATCTCTTTTGGTAACCTTACACATCCATTGAAGCACTCTCATCTTCGTTACCAAAAGCTTATTATTCTGTATTTATTTAATGGGTTAACATTATGCCCTATATAGTATAGTTGACTTAATCTCGAAGTGATAGAATTTACCTTTAAATTTGAATAGTATCTTTTTGTCATATAAAACTCCCGACTCATTTCTTCATTCGAGTCATCATGATCTGATACGATGGACTATATCTTCATCGATCTCTCTATTATTTTGGATAATATACCTTAAATATTTAAAACACTCATGCCGTGATATAACTTCCGATCCAATCTTTTATTTCTACTTCGATAGTTACCTGACGACAAATTGTTATTTTATTGATAATATGATACTTAATTTACTAAATTTAATGTTTTAAAACGTTGAAATTGAATTTAAAAATTCTAAAACATTAATATTCAAATTTGTATTACGATAAAAATTTTGATATTTAAATTGCACTTTTAGGTTACAAATAATAATGTTATTTTAATTTTAAAATTACAAACTAAAATAATATAATTTTAGTTAATTACACTAAAACGATATAATATTAGTTAAAAACCAATATAATTATATACTGTCCACAAGAGATAATTTAATATCGCATAAGAGTTTATGGTCTACTGAGTAAAAGTGTGATGCATTGTATAAGCTCCTTGGGCTTGGCGTACCCATTCTTTAATTGTGGAGTGGAACTTCAATTGCCAATCTCTAGGTGCTCTGCTCTGCTCCTGATTTCTAAAGAATACATGACAGGACAGAACCAGACAGGACCGGTGTTATTGTAACCATTGGAAACAGCAATTTGCTTTTAAAGCACCTTTTCTTTTTACTGTTTCACTGCATGCAACTGTGAGAAGCAACTGCAAAATTTACAAGCTTACAAGTATCTGATATTTCAAGAAATATACAAAGAAATCAGTTAGAATCTGATGATAACAGTAGCAACTGGTTAGAAAGTTAAGTTAATTGCTCTGTTTCTGCAATGTTTTGACAAAAAACTTGTAGATCCCACTATTTCTGTTAACATGGTATCTAACTATTTCTGTTATATCAAAATTTTTCTTCATACAGCCAAGAGATCTCCTTTCATGGAGATTCACTGAAGCTTGGCTCAGTTTAGCAGACAGACACGTGTTCTTCAAGTTGGTGATTGTTAAGCCTAAGGACATGTCAAGTTGGTAGTAAAAAAAAAAAAAACTTACAGAGCATGTCAGAAGACTCTAACAACTCTGACTCTTGAGATTTTGAGCATGCTAAACTAGGACAAGAAGAAATAACTAGACACAAACATGTACACGTCTAAACTATCTGCAGAAAGAGTGTGTGAGCACACGAGGAGAAGGAATTTCGTGTCTTGCCAAGTTAGGACTTGAAGAAAATCTCCCTCACTAGTAAGGCAAGGATGAGTGCATTTGATACTGCTGTTAGAGTCTGATGGGCAATCCATAATTGTGGAAAGTCCTGATCTTTCCATCCATTCCTGCTGTCACAATTACAAGGCCCCATGCTTCAGATGGAACAGAGTAATCGGGAGCATCATCATTGTCAGCTTGCTGCTCGTCGAGGCTTCGATGGGGTTGATAATGATGATAGTCATTTTCTATATCTGGAACTTCCCAAAGGGGAAGAAGTTTCTCCTCAGGCCATGTTGCAGAACTTCCCCTGCGTGGTCCATCCATGAAGAACCAATTGCCAAGAGAGAACCGATCAGAGTCTCTTCTCCAGGAAGCACAGTCCTCTCTCTGTATGCAGCTATGGAGTCTACCACTCCTTGTGGTCTTCGATTCTCTTCCGACACCTAACCAAGGTACTGCAACAGACACACACTCAGCAAAGAAATACTCGCAGGATCGGACAGATTTTATATGCTTAGATGATGGGATGCACAAGTCATCATAATTCCAGACATAAACACGACAATCCTCTCCAACCGAGATTATGTGTCTCCCGGCTGAAGTAAACGAAGCCGACATCTGACTTCCCGACTTTGGTAGCCCTGCAATAAATAACATCGAGCAACTTAGTATAGCTGGATTAGATGGACCACTAATAAATAATTACAGATGAACTGGAGAAACATGCATTGGGACTTTGATAGTTTCAAAAAACTTGCAGGATGTTGAAATGAGTTCGGATTCGCTGCACCACCGAAGGGCATTCACAAAAGAATACATAACAAGTTTCCAAGAAAAAGAGAGATTCATGCAATATAGTACTATATGACAGTCGCATCCGAGCCACCATTCATTACAGCTGTTAAGACTAGTAGTAAAAGGGATAAGCAACTTTTAGTCATGCAGTTAGATGCAATGCATGAACTCAACAGGTTGATGACTTGCATAAAAAAGTTAAAAGATGGACATGGAAAGACGTGAAATCTTAAAATATTACTGCATTTGTTAGAGAATGGAAGTGGTCAATCTAGAGAAATGTATTTTCTTGAGCCAAGCAAGAAGAAAGGCAACAAGCATAAACATAGATTAGCAAACATGATTGAAGAGTTGACTTCTATATTCCGAGAAGAACAGCGCTTGAATGTATTGTAATGAACTAAGTTGGAAAATGCTAAACAATACGTTGCTGAAAAATTAGGGCATGCAGCCATGATAATATCTCTGATGTGCATATGAATACTGTCATGCAATCAAGAAAAGAAGATACTGAAAATGAAAACCATTCTAAAAACTGTTACAAGGATTTACCTTTATATTTAGCGACAATGTCAACCCCATCAAAGATCCGAACTTTCGAATCTTCAGAAGTGATCATAACTTTTTGAGATCTTTCATCTACAAACTGCAAATGAAATCAAGCGTTAATGCTACATAAAGATTTGGTAGGATGGTTAACTTTCTGTTGACAAGATCTTAGAGGTTGTAACCTGAATGCTGGTGATTCTGTTTCCAGATGTCTTTTTCCCACCGCGAAAGTTTAACTCTGCTTCAAGCTGGAGCTCGTTTCCTATAGCATCAGAAAATAAGATCAGGCATACACTTTTGGTAAAATATAATCAGAAGCTTCGGATACAACTGTAGGACTACTCAGCTACAAGAAATAATACCTGATACTTCATAGAAGCGGCAAGAGCCTGTAAAGCAGCCAACCACAAAACCCTGCATGATTGAATAATACAATACCATTTGTTAGAATATTGTCTTCATAAACTGGAGAAATGTGGGGAGGAGAAAAATAAAAATGCAGAATCATACCTTTGCATCTGGCTGGTAACAAATGGCAGATATAACATCTCGAACATCAACCCAATTTACAACTCGCTTCTCGGTTAAACCCCAGATCCGAACCTTTCCATCAATAGAACCGCTGATGAAATAATTTTGATCCACAGGATTGAACTGAATGCAGGTCACTGGTGCCATTCAAAGGGATGAGACAATTTCAGTTTCGAATTTATTGTCTCTTAAGCCTTGACCAATTGGAAAGAGTTACAGACAACTTGTTTCCATTGAAGTAAGATTACAGTAACATAGACAGAATAAAAATGATGGATTTCTAACTTTCTATACACTCACCATAATTGCTATGATGAAAGACATTCAGGCAATGGTCGCAACCAACTTTCCATAATCGAACAGTTTTATCAGTGGAAGATGAGAGAAGATACTGCAATAGAAGTTCCCAAATCCAGCTTTATGTAAGAACCTTAACATCATGAAAATGTAAAATCAACTAAGATGTTATCAGAAGATGTACTCACATTTGAATTTGACCATGCTAGATCTAGGACATCACTGGCATGACCATGAAATTCTTGCACTGGTGACTCTTCAATCTGAAAGACCTTGTCAGGGATGACAACTGATGCATGGTTTAGTTTTTTTGTTGTCAATTTGGATTTCTTCAACTCAATAGAAACACCAACTTCTTCTGCCAAGGAATTCAAATAGGCATCCACCGAAGTAATGTGCCAAATGAGCACGACACCATCTTCACCACCTGTAGCCAAAAACTGGCCATCTGGGCTAAACTTCATTGTCCAGATCAAGCCCTTGTGAGCTTGAATCTCTTGTCCCTTAAAAATCCCTGTAAACTCCACGCAACTCTTCTTGTTCTGCTTCACCTTGACTCTTTGTGTTTTGGGTGCCTCAGGATTCAACTTTGAAGGCTTCAAAACACACATATCTCCTATTTCCTTTCTCTTCCTTGATAAGTACTTCCACCAACTCTTCATTTTGTTCTTTCCCACCTTCAAGTTTTCGGAATCTTCAGTTTCACTTAGCTCGCATGCTTGCACTGGAAGTGAAGATCCAAAATCCTTATGTTGACCAACCATGTATGTTTCACCAAATTTGTCATGACTCATTTCATCAACCATACAATTGGCCTCAGAATTTCCTTCTCTTCCACAACAAACCACATTTCTCTCTTCCGAGCTTGCACTTGAAACTGAAGAACTTGAAACAGCTCCACTGCACTCAGTAATCCTATCAAATTCAGGACTCTTATTTCTCCTACCAGCAAAGTCAAGACCAATTCCATGTAAAAAGCTTTGACGTCTCTCCTTTACACTTTGTGGCTCTCTTAACCATATCTCATACTCTATCTTGGCAGAGTTCAGTTCCTCTTCTGTAACAATGGACCCTTGAAATGAAAAATAATCAACAGAATCGAAGAATAAGTTATCTTCTTCTTTATCAGTCAGCATTGCTTGTGGTACATAAGATCAACACTCCACGTCAAAAACCAGTCCCACACTCCTCCTTCCTCACTAGTTAGACCAAAGCAACTACAAGTAGAAATCACTTTATATAAGCCCCGGAAAGGCACAATCCACGGGCCGAGTTTGGCTCTTAGCTACTGTAATAAAATAACAATATTCGCCGCCAGAACTCGACCGAGTATATTATTCAAAAACTAAATACTAGGAACCAACTTCGAACACCAAAGCCACCCAATGACAAATGGACAACATATATTGAAACCTGTTCGAAGCCAACCACCCAAAGACGAATCTCACCACAAAAATAATAAACGCACCCAAAATCCGGAGAGGACAACAATAACCTAATGGAAGAAACACAGACCAAAGCTTCGAGTACCTTGGTTTCCATGCAAAGCAACCAACATGAGCCAAAACTATCACCGACCCTCCTGTGATTGGGGCTTGTGTAACCCTTCCAAGGTCAACATTCACACCCTAGATCACTTGTAAAACAAGCCCATCAAAAACAAAGCTCCTCGTCAAGTTCCATGTATCGAAACCCAGAGGCTCGTTTATAAGAGAAAATGGCGGAACAAGGAAAGGTTGAACAAGAAAGTGAACCAATAGATGAATGTAACAAATGTCAAATCACAAATGGCGAAAAGGGTCTCGAGATCTGGACTTCTTCTTCTTGAGGAAGAAGAACTTTTCGTTCTCTACAAGAAGAAGCGCACGAGCGACAAGCACGAGCGGCTATGTCCTCTAAAACAAGAAGCTATTAGTTGCTGTCTAATAACCAACTGAACGCTGCTACTATAGTCTGGCTATGTTTTCGCTCTGCTCTCCATTGTGAGTTACGATGACAAAGGAGCTGCCTTTCTGTAGCAAAAAAAGTTAAAAGCTCTAGTTAAGTGACATTAGTGTCTAAATTTGGCAACTTCTCTGCAATAATTAGAGATTTGCCATGAATCAAGTGATTGCTAAATCTTAGCTTTAAATGAGAAAAGATCATAGCAGAAAAGAAAACAAAATTCTCAATGTTGGTAATCCAGATTAAAGCAGCAGATTCAAGAGATTTGAGCAGAAATCCAGATGTGATTAAGGAGACTGCAAAATGAACTAAAAAACAAACTTTTTTCATAAATTCAAACACAAAAGGCTTAAATTTGAAACTTGGAAATAGACAGAACAGTATTAACAACAAAAAGTAACCTCTAAATCGGTCTTAACTATGGCCATTCAATTGAGCCTTCTGGTTCTCGTTGAGAGTTTGCATAAAGACCATAAATGATAAGTTTTTTTTGGTTTCTGTTTCTTCTTTTTTTTAAAAAAAATTTGAGACCAAATTAAATGTAGAACTTATAACATCAACCCAAACTAGAAAACCAACCAACCAGACAGCCTGTTAGATACTACTAGTAGCGAAACTATAGTAATAGGGACAACTACAATAACAGCTACTATATACTCTACACAATAGAGAGAGGAACCACACAATAGAGTCTAGAGAGGGAGATGTCTAGAAAGCGATTACTCAAAAACACTTAACAAGCCCTATAACATTCTCGGACTTCGTGTTCTGCAGTGTATGTTATGCGTTTTTGCAGCATTAAAGGTGGATTAGCTACAGAGACTATAATGAGGCTAGTGGTCTCCTTTCTGTTTCTGAGGTTCTTTGGGTTTCATTTTCTTTTGTTGCTTTTGCTTTCTGGGTATTATCAAACCATCTTCACTTGTCGTTTTAGGTTGTTTCTGTTGCCATGCAAAGTGCAGAGAGTATCCGATACACAGTGAAAACCATTTTGACCTGTAAATTGAAGTAGATCGAAACAAGTTGGTGAATTTACCATTCTTGGGTCGTGGAGATTCAATTGTATCAGATTGAGTTAGCTCATTGACGACACTAGGAAATGCCTACCGTTCACTGTTAACATTTGCCATCATTTAGAGCCAAATGTAGTCCTCATTTGAGTAAAAGTTTCATTTTTTATGAGGAAAAAATGAGATCTTTGTTGCTTTTGGGATTCATCCTAAACCAGTTTTTGACTTTCTTAAAAAGTTCACTTCAATCTGCTCCAAGAAAGAAGAAACAAAACCAGGAAAAATTCACGTGATTCCATGCACCATTATTGAAGCTCATCCAAAAAGACTGCATTTTTATCCCTCATCTCCTCTCATTCTAGGTAGTTGC
This sequence comes from Erythroxylum cataractarum, assembly GCA_024703695.1. Classification (NCBI taxonomy): domain Eukaryota; kingdom Viridiplantae; phylum Streptophyta; class Magnoliopsida; order Malpighiales; family Erythroxylaceae; genus Erythroxylum; species Erythroxylum cataractarum. The sequence continues at coordinate 1,006,789 of JANJEY010000236.1, forward strand.
AATTAGGAAAGAAAATGTTAAATTCTCACTTCTTATCCTCACAAAATGGTCATCACTCAACCAAAAAAGGAGAAAGAATACCAAGTTCATTTCATTTTCCTTCCATCCAAACCAAGATGTTAACTTTTTTTTCTCCATAGCCACTCCTAGTGTTTAGTCATATTAATCACAGACATGTTAGCTAACATTGCAAGGACAGTATGAAATCATAGAGTATAAAGAAGAAATGTACGGAATAGCACGGACGCAACAAGAGAGAAAAAGAGTGAGTAAGTGGGTGAGTGAGAGGCTGTAAGAGGAAAGTGATAAGATGGATCATGGTCCACAGTCGAGTGCCTATCAGGGAGGTTAGTACTTCGTATTCACATCATATCTATCAAGTGTAGAGTGTTTGGAGGATCTTTGGTGTTATTTTATCCCTTGGAAGCTTCCCAAGACCATCCTCTTCTTTAATGTCAATAATTAAAAGACAATCCCTACCATCCACAAACTTTTTCTACATGTTTTTGTAACAGTTGATATTGACAAGGGTCATTGTTGGTTTGTTCAAATGGTGTGCAATTTGTAGTGTTGTGGATAAAGGTTTAGTAAAAGCATTAACAAGTCTTTTAGGCTAAGTGGTCACTAATAATTCAAGTGATTAGGACAAAATGAGAGGTTACACCACATGATTGTGACCTTTATTTGTGACACTAGTGTACAAAATTAGGGACATAATTATGTGGTTTAAAGCGGTTTGAGAAAGTGATCCCCAATATGCCAACATGAAAAAGATTATAAATTATAAGTTATAAAAATATTGTTTTCTTTATAAAAAGAACTTTATGATGTGATGTCAAGTAATTTTTTATAATATTTAAATTATAAAAATTAATTTAATTAATTACTTTTCTCTTCACTCTCTACTTGGATATTATCATAGCATAAGAGAAATTAAGGAACTTATGCATATAAATATTTAATCATGTAAATAAGAATTTTTGTTTCCAAGGTATTTTCAAATGATGCATGGCAACAATTTATAACCTAAGGTAGAGTATGTACATACTCAAATAACAAGGAGTAAGTACTGATCACACTTCTTGATTTAGGCTTCTCTGCTATTTATTGTTCTTATTATTTATGTTGAAAACAAAAAATGTGGAAGCTGTACATGTTAGTATCTGTCAGATGACATGTGCCATTCAAGATCACACACAGTACTCAAAGGAACACTGATTGAACTCCAGAAGATCAAACGCAATTCATTAGTTTAATAGTTCATATGGGAAGTGCAATGAGAGGTTGACGTGATAAGAATTTTCTATTACAATACTAATCGGGGGAGTCTGAGAAAGTTGTAAGAAAATTGGAGTTCCTAACAATATGGAAGAAAGAAAGTGAGAGAGATCACCCTATGCGAGATGTGAAGAAACTTTATAATCAACAGAACTAACAAGTGCTTCTTTTCTTTCTTTCTGTCATTTTTCTTTCCTACCAAACAAACGAGTCAGAAAAAAGTGATATCAACTTGCAAACAAGTTCTTCATACCCAGAAAGAGAAGAAAAAAAAGAAAGTAATGAAATGAAACCCTAGTTTGTTCTCAAAGAGACAAATCTCATGCACCAAACACCAAACATTATCATCATCGTTGTCATCATTCATGAACAAATGCATGTTAGGAACAACGAACTAACCTTAAAAAACAAGCAAGGGATCTTGAAAGAGAGGTGACGACCTCAAAGAGAAAAGGGCAAGCCCTCCATTATTATGGAGCTTAGCTTAACAATCTCTACCAAGACAAAGAGAAATGTAGGAGAAAAGACAGGTTTGGACTATCTTATCTATCAATTCATAGTCTCAAAGACTAGAAACAAACAACGTGGTAAGTGTATATATATATGTATGTATTTATATAAGCAAGACCCTTTTCGGTTCTGGCATGGAATTTTTCAGCCACTTAAGCATCAAGATGGTCCTTAGTTAATAAGAGCATTTACCAACTTGATCTTCTGTCGATTTGCTCTCATTTAAACCAAAAAGGTTCGTGATCTAATTAATTAATGTTGCTTTATGTGTATAATCTCAATCCAATTAATGCATAATCATATTTTGTGGGATTTGACAGCAAAACAAGTGAACAAATGTTCACATACATTAGATTAATTAATGGTTCCATGTCCTGAGCACAATCTTCTCTTGATTTGGTATCATTTAAAGCAAAAAGGTTCACTACCTAATTGATTTGTTTCGTATATAATTTTAATTGACCAATCAATGCAAAATCACATTCTCTAGGATTTTGACCCCAAAAGGCAAGAGCAAAAATATTAAATTTTCTCTTCATATTTTTAAAAAATATGATTTAGTGTTTAAACCATCTAGAGGTATATTCACTTCATATTTATATAATATGTAAAAAAGAAAAAAAAGAGAGTAAAATATATTACTTTTTTTTTCATTTCAATCTTGTATTTCGTGTTTAGAAACAGTTTCTATATTAGATAGAGGTAAAGTTAAATAATACTGATTCTTTTTAGACTCTATATGTCAACGGGATTCCTACTAAGTTGTTGATCTTATCTTTTCATGATAATTTATTTAGAAATGAGTGAAATACTTATGTTATAATATATGATTTTCCCATATGATATCCTCGTAATGCTCCACTTGATATCTTCCCTTTCATATCTAAAAAGTAATACTGTAGCTTTTTGTTCTTGATTGATTAAAGCTGCAAAACCACCAAGGGCCTGCATATGCAAATGCAAACAAGATTATGGTTTTAATTATCCTTAAGAACATTATTAAACAATTATTACATTTAATTCCACCCATGCCTGACCAATATCTAAGGTTTTATCTTTCAAAATATAAAGAATCTTAGACCCCACTCACATGCTCATCTTGTTGGTTTCCTCTGCAAGCCTTCACTTCACCTGATTCACCTCACAAATTTGACTTGGAATTCACATTCTTCCAAGTTCAGTTTTGCATATGTATGTGCTTATCTCATCTCTATGTTCATAGACTGGTCCATTTTGACAACCCTTTTCAGTGTCATTTTCTATGCTTTGTTTTGGATGTATTTGCTCTTCTGGCATTTAACTCTTATTTAGGATTATATTATTTGCTCTAATTTAATGATTAAGATAACACATATCATTAGCTACCATCCTCGAGATATGAAGATCTTCATATTAGTTAAATAATTGTATCGGTAATTCAAACCAGGATTGATATGGGAGAGCATGTGATCATATATTTTGTCTTACCTACTTCAAGATTTTAAATTGTTTTGCTTTTCCCAAGTATTCCATCATTTGGCATGCATTACCAAAGTAATTAAGGTGATCTCATCCATTCCTCAACTCTTGGAACACTTCATGCCTATGATTGTGGAGGAAATTTACTTAGAAAGCACTAAGTTTGCCAATTAGAGGATGGAAATGAGTAGGCTATATAATCTCCTATTAATCATTGGTTATCTAAACACAATCCAATGAAACCCTTTTCGTAAACTAATAAATTTTGAATAGTTACTTAAAAGGATAATGTTTGATTATATCAATATTAACCTTACAAGTATGGATATGAGATAAAAAGATGGTGATTCTTTTAAGTGCATCATTAGGGTAAGAAATGATTTAATATGTATTCCTAATTCTCAGTAGAAGAGATTATTGATATTATGCTCATTTTCGAATCATTATGATTCATCAATTTCTAACTATAAGCTAGAAGTTGCTCATATAAATAAGATAGACGACACTACCTTAATTATAGCATGAACTCATCTTTTACTTGAAACAAAACCCCTCCAATTATTTCTAATATTTTAAAAGCTAAAAAAGAAGTTACATTAGTAAGACAATAGGTTTAAAGTTTAAAAGATTTAACTAATATTAGATATTTATAAAATCGACTAAGGATTAAATACAAATAAATAATTTGAAATATAATTGAAAAAGATTACCTTTACCTATTGATTAATTTAAAGTTTAATTTAAAAATTATTTAATAAAATTAATTGATTTATTTTAATTTATAAAAATATATTAATTTACTAATTAAAATTGATCGATTAATTAATAAATTAATTATTTTTTAACAACATGAGTTATTAAAGCAAAAATCGAGTCAAAAGATAAAAAAAATGAAATAAAAAATTAGACAATTCAAAATTTTTATAATTAAATCGATTGAACATATTCAATCTTTTAATCATTGATTATTTGATCAATCAACTTCTCATATTGGCATGTTATCCTTTGGTCTCTAGGTAGTGTGTTTCATTCAACAACAAAAATTAGGGTCTATCATTATGGGAAAAAGATACTTGTAATCAAATTCAGTCCACAATTAAATAAAAAGAAGGTACAATCTGGCCAAGAGATAATTGAAAAAAGCAAGTGTCTGATCTGATAGCAACCATGTTGATGAAATAAGAAAGAGATGGGAAAGAACTTCTTGTTATTGTTATTATGAAAATCGAAGTCCCTACCATAGCTAGTTAGCTAGCTTTCGATGATCATGCAAGACCCTACATTACAGTACTTCCTGTACACCCACTAAATGGGATGTTGACCTTTTCTTAGTGGGCAATAACGAAATCCACCCAACTTGGCATGAAAGCTTTCATGGGGTCGACCCCAATTGTTCCTTGTTTCAAAACGTTGAATCCTCAACTTTAAAGGTTCTCAATCACAGGTTCAATCATTATTGGAGGATTGAATTGTGGTATAATTTTAATCAGCCTCTAATAGAACGGTTCACTGTCTCTCGTTATCAAGAGTCAAACCTAAGACCTTATTTCAATTGATCCTGTTAGTTGGCCAACCAAGCTATCCGTGCGGACACCCCAATTGTTCCTCTAATAACCTCTTGTGTGTGTTTTCTCTTTGGTTCTAATCTTGCACATATGATGTCTGAGAATGAAAAGATGTAACAGGATACAAGTTTTGAGAAGGGAATAGCAACCACCAGTCACGTATTGAAATGATGGCCAAAAGGAGCTTTGGACATTGAACATGCATGATTGTGCATTTCTTGCCTAATACATTACAAAGTTTTATTTTGATGTCCCACACATATCTTTTTGGTTAGAAATTTGTAGATTGCATATTGTATGGTGTCTCCTGAGCTTTTTTTAGTACATACCCTACCACCTCCCTGGCCCTATCATTGTTCTAATAAAGCAATGTATAAAAGTGTTAGGTTTACCTCTAAAAGGTCATCTAAAGTTTAATCCACAATCTCAATTTTAAGGCTAATTAGTTAAACGTTTCATTTTAAAGATAATTTATAAAAGGGATAACAGATTTAAAAGCGTCTAATATTTTGATATAATTTCAATTTAGTACCGAACTTTCTAAATTTTTTAATTTAATTACTAACTTTTCAAAATTCATATAAAATAATATTTTTGTTTAGATGTTGACGTGGTATTTAGTAGGCAGGTATATTAACAACAATAATCTTTTAACCTGATTTATACAATTGGGTCAATTTTATTTTTAGGTATATCTTTTTTTTTCTTTGACATTTATATCTCATAAATTTGGTTTTAAAGGGGAATTGGCACAACTTAGTTCTATCACATGATTGCCACAAGACAAGAAGCTTATCAATTTAGGAGGTTTCGTTTAGGTTCTTCACATTCAAAAAGACAAAGCCACTCCCTTTTGGTTTTAGGGCAGAGGTTGACGTGAAAAGGCAAGGGTCTAATCTTGGAACTTGTAATTTTTCATGCATGTCAATAGGCAAATTTTGATGGTTGAAAGTGAAGTAGGGATTAACATCTCATACCCAACATGTGCCATTATCCCAAGAATCAAGTTCTAATGGCTTCCTCTGGTTTAAACCCAATTTGATATTGGTTCTAGATCAATATCTAATAACATAATGCGATAAAAGAGTTGACATTTAATGTAAAAAAGTAATAGATTTTCACTGACTTTATGGAGGTAAGACTGCGGACCATCAGATCTTTCCAAATCTTACTTCACTATAAAACTTCAGACTACGACTTGTTTGGTTCAAGAAATGGAATAGATAAGGAATATAATAGTTATTCAAGAAATGGAATAGATAAGGAATATAATAGTTATTCTTAAGAATATAAAAGATGATGAATAGAATAGAATGAGTATTACTTTATTTGATTCGAGGAATGGTATAGATAAAGAATTTCTATTCCATTACTTATTTTGAAAATATAAACTTTGAATGACAAAGGAACAATTAATAAAAAGATCAAAATATTCTTATAATTATTATTATTATTATTATTATTATTATTGTTATTATTATTATTATTAAATTTATTATTCTTATTATTATTACTTATTAATTAATAATAATTATTATTATTATAAATTTTCTACTAATTATTATTATTATTCTTTTTATTATTAATTTTATCCATTAATTTTATTCTTATTTTTATTATTAAAATCCTTATTATAAATATTTTTCTTCTTCTATTTATTATTATTATTATTATAGTTATTAATAATAATATTTTTATTTTTATTATACAAAATTAATTTTCTTATTTTAATTTTAATTATTATTATTATAGTTATTAATATTAATATTAATATTTTT
>JANJEY010000236.1:1054811-1066859 GCA_024703695.1 Erythroxylum cataractarum
TTATAAAGTGTATTCACATTTTTAATAGGATTTATATATTAATGGAATTTTCAATCAATTTTTAAATCAAGTCCATATGTAATTAAATATTTAGATTATTAAAATAATAACGCATGACTGAATGACTATGATTGGAGTATGATACGAAGTTTCTATGAAAATGATATGAGTACATGCATCTTGTATATAAAATTCAAAGAAGCTGGGGTTTAAAAGGTGGTATGGTCAAAGTGTATTAGTCTATTTAAAGATACTTTTGACTTTCTTTCTAAGAATGCTTTATAATATTTCATTTAAATGTGTTAATACTTTAGGGTACAAATTGTAATTAAAAATTTGGAATTTATTAGGCATTTATTTCTTTAATATTAAATGTGTTTAAAAATTATTTCTCCAACTATAAATATAGTTTTTATAGAATAATCTACATTTTTAAGCGATGTTTAAAAAATTAGATCGAAAATTAAACCGGTAAAATAAAAAGTTTTAAGTTTACAGGTTTAATCGATGGACAATTATAAAATAAGAGATATGTAAAGATAGAATAAAATTAAATAATTTAAGAAAATATTGAAAAAGGAAATTATCCATATTTATCGAGTAAATTAAATTTTAATTAAAGAAAGAAATTGTTGAATAAAAATAACTAATTTATTATAAATTAATTTTATTGTTAAATAAAATTTTATTCTTATAAATTAGATTGTTTAATCAATATACTAATTCATTTTCAATAATAAGGGTTACTAAAATTATTAAACTAAAAATTTAATCGATTTAAGATTTTTGTAATTAAACCGAACCAATCAATTCGATTTTCTAATCATTGTTTAAGAGTCCTTTTGTATAAAATAAACAACTCACATAGTAATCTAGTTTTTATTTAAAATTAGTGAAAGAATATCAGAACTAGAAGCCATAGATGAGGGTAAGAGAACATTGCAATGCTTTAGCTTGAAAAAGGATTCTGGACTCTTGACGAAGTCCTATCATCTTCTAATAATTTCTTTATTGCATCATTTACAGTCACAAGATCCTTACCATGTAACTCTTGAAAATATCCTTTCTGTTATAAAAGATAGAAATAATATGGTGTACCACTAATTGTAGATGCACTATTTAATAGTTAGTGTACATATGGATTGGTTTGGTTTTACCTAACACAATAACACATATGGAGTAGGTGGTCACATGTGAATTAGGTGTTTGAAATTGTACTATAAATAGAAGGGTTAACTTGATGTAAGATACACCATTTTTTTAAGAAGACTTCTCATCTCCCAAATATTCTTCAAGTTTAGTTTTGGTTTTATAACAGATAAGACTATTTCTAGAGGAAGAAAAGGCAAATTTAATTTGTTTCACTAATTTAATTTAATGTTTGTTGTGTTAATAATATTTCGATTAATTTGTACATACTTCTAATTTATTTAAGGAGAGGTGTTAATAATTTTCTTTTGTTATGGTAAGCAGCTTTAATGCAAAATTTGGATTTATGATAACCAATCAAATATCGGTAAATAATCATAAGCTAATGGAATCTCAGTATAATAATAGCATTATTAAATAAGAGATAGGATCCATTTCACTCATGAAGGACAGATGGGTGATTGAATGCTAAGACTAGTACACAGGAGTTTAGATCTTCTATCCAATTTTATGATATTTTATTATGTCTCATAAATTTCAGCCATTTATTTATTTGAATTTTGTGTGTGAGATCTATATAAATAAATAGTTGAGATTTATGAGATATAATAAAATGTTATAATATTAAACAAAGAATTTTATTTTAATACACAGATGTGTACCGTCGTATTCACTCAATTATTAATAGAATTTACATAAATAAATGACTGAAATTTATGAGATAAAATAAGATACTATAATATTATTTTTTGATTAAAAGAGAAATACAGAAAAGTTACAACACTAGTCGAAGGAAGCAGAACCCCGATAGATCCTCTAGAAGAATACAGCGACGCCTTATAAGTGTGGAATCGAAAATAATAAGACTGACATCTGAAGAGATTGCATAAATAACTAGCCAGTTCGCATATATATTACTTTCTCGATAAATGTAACGATATAACATCAGACCCACAAACATGCAGATCGTCGTACTCACTCAATTATTAATGGATGGATCTAGCAAGAGAGACACTGTTTTTAATGTCTAGTCAATCCCGTTCCACAAAAACGTCACCACAAACGTCACCTCAAATACACTCCATCCATATATAATTCATTACAAGTGTGACTAACATCTGCTCACCTTCCGCCGTAATTCCCCCGAGTTCCCGTAATTAATCACCACAAACATGCTGAAACCCCACATTCTTCTCATTGCCTATCCTGCACAAGGACATATCAACCCTGCCCTCCAATTCTCCAAACGTTTAATACGCATTGGAGCTTCTGTCACTCTTGCCACCTCTGTTTTTGCTCACCGTCGCTTCGGCAAGACTTCGTTCCCAGATGATTTGTCTCTCGCCTTCTACTCGGATGGTTACGATGATGGATACATTAATGGCACTGATCGAGATGAATACAGGTCTGAGACCAGGCGCCGAGGCTTGCAGGCACTAAATGATATAATCGTTGGTAGTGCCAACGAAGGAAAGCCTGTCACTTGCCTTGTGTACACGTTGCTACTTACCTGGGCTTCAGAGGTTGCGCGTACTCATCACCTCCCGTCATTCGTACTTTGGATTCAGCCTGCCACAGTGTTAGATATATATTACTATTTTTTCAACGGTTATGCCGATTTGTTTAACAACTGCAATGACATGTCGTATGCCCTTGAATTGCCGGGGCTACGGCCGTTAATTGCTCGTGATCTTCCGTCGTTTCTGAAACCTTCAAACGCGTACCCTTTTGCAATCACAACTTTTCAAGAGCAAATAGAGATGCTTAGTGAAGAAACCAAACCGATGATTCTCGTCAACACCTTCGATGCATTGGAACCTGAAGGATTGAAAGCTGTTGAGAACTTTGATATGATTGCAATAGGGCCGCTTATCCCATCAGCGTTTTTAGACGGAGAAGACCCGTCTGATTCTTCCTTTGGAGGTGATCTCTTCCAAGGTTCAGAAGATTACATACAATGGTTGAACTCGAAACCAAACTTATCGGTAGTTTATGTCTCATTTGGAACGATAGCTGTGTTATGTAAACGACAAATGGAAGAGGTTGCACGTGGGTTGTTAGATAGTGGGCATCCATTTTTGTGGGTCATCAAAGAAGAACTAAAAGGGAAAGAAAATAAAGAGGAAGAGAAAGGAGAAGAGGATCAACTAAGTTGCAGAGAGGAATTAGAACAACAAGGGAAGATAGTGCGATGGTGCTCGCAACTGGAAGTCTTGAACCATCCTTCTGTAGGCTGTTTTGTCACTCACTGCGGCTGGAACTCAACCTTGGAGAGCATGGCTTCCGGTGTTCCAGTGGTGGCGTTTCCACAATGGAGTGATCAAGGGACAAATGCAAAGTTGACTGAAGATGTGTGGAAGACAGGAGTGAGGGTGGTGGCTAATGAAGAAGGGATTGTTGTAGCAGGTGAGATTAGAAGGTGCTTGGATTTGGTTATGGATGGTGGTGAGAAAAGTGAGGAGATGAGAAAGAATTCCAAGAAATGGAAGGATTTGGCAAGAGAAGCTGTGGTGGACGGTGGCTCTTCGGACAGGAACCTCAAGGGTTTCGTGAATAAGGAGCTTGCGAGCGCTGTTTCTGTTGTTTCCTCGTAATGACGACGAGGATGACGTCGTGTTTGCGTACTGATTTTTAATTAAGAAAAATATAAATATTTTTAAGCATGACAATTGACAAAAAGGCATAAAATAATTCCTATTGCTACGTCTTTGATATTAAGATAATTTTTTTTATAAAAAAATCAATTAAGTGGTCATTATTTAACCATTGTTAATAATTATTTTTATTAAATAAATACATAAAATTTATTTTTATTATTTATAATAATAATAACTATAAAGTGATCGCCGGCAAACTTTTTCCTTCTCATAATATGTAATATATTTTAAGGTTTCATATAGAATAAAGGCTATGATAGCTTATTATTAATATACCTACGAGCTTTATGATTGAACTTTTGACAATCAATCCGTTCTAAAAGTTCATCATTTGATGTTAATTATTTCTTTAAAAATATCGGTTAAAAATGAAATTCATATGAAAATTATTTAATAAGATGCTTCAAACTTAAAGCAAATGCATTGACTACACAGGAAGCCACCACTTCAGGATAAATTTGGACGACTTCAGTTTTTCTTTAAAAATGTAGATAAGACTTCCAACTCGGCATATAATGACACATATATCTACAATCTATCTACAATCGTGCTTATATGACACACTACACTCTTCGAGTACCTTTCAAGAAAAGAAGTCATGGAAATATATATCTTAAAAGATACAATTTTGTGGTGTTAACTAGCACACAAGTCCTAATCCTGTTGACATTAAGAGACTCGTATTCACTTGAATTTGGCCCAAATAATTCACCCGAAACAGTAGAATGATACTCGTTCTATTATGGCCATGACTAATTTGTCTCGGGTAATAAACTGACACCCTCCCCATTTTGGCTTGAGCTATAGGAATTCCTCGCTACACATCGCATATAATCGTCCTTTTTGGGGGTTTTGTCACACAACAGTCAGATTCAATCATATATCATACTCAACACGTATGACGGATGATCTCAGTGACATTACAATTCTCATGTCTATTAATCTCAGTCTGATGTTCAAACATTACTCAAGTCTGGTGGATGTTAATGTAGTTCGCTAGATTTAGCATAAATTTGTCGATCAATATGTCTGAATTAACTCTAAATATCTCTTACAAGCTATAGATAATTATCTTAATTTAAATAACTTTTTGAATCACCTAAACATAAAATTCTTATCAACAGTTATGTCTAAAGTATCGAATAGTTTTCGGTTGTGACAATTAAAAACACTCACATTTTTTTTATCAAATTCTCATATTTAATCTTAATATCAATTCCTAATATCTTTTATGAATTGTATATATTTCATTTAAATTTTAAAAACTTCTTGCATAATCTCAATTCAATGTTTACATCAAAAGTTACAATTAGAATACCGAATAGTATTAGTGATAATAATAAATTAAAATAATATATTTTTCTTGCTATCATCATAATTAATTGATCCTACATTTCCTAAACTTATAATATTAATTAACAATTTAATTAACTAATATTAAAATAATCTTAAGTATTAAATTTCTATAATTTATAGATCTCAAAATTTTAGAATCTCACGAGGATTCCTTCGGCGCCTATGCGTATACTAATGCGTTAGTATATATGAGCATTAGTATATATGACGCATATATACTAATGTGCTCACGCTGAATTCTTTTATGGCCACTGCGAAATAGTCCAACTGATGTGGTGGATGAAGTAGCAACCAAACAAAGGAAAGCACATGCGTGTTTGGATTCGATTGCCGGCCAGTATATTAAAGTGTAGCTTGTCAATGTCAAGAGAACGCTTCCAAAAAAGGCAGGCCAGCAAGCCAGCTCAGCTGAATCTGGTCCAAATAATAGTGTTCGACTCGAGTATTGTTAAATCACAACAGATTGTTAATTAGAGGGTAGAATATTCTTCTTTAGTAGTTTAACTTTTAAAATTCTCAAAAAAATTATTTCTAATTTTCAAATCTCTAAAAAAATCTCTTATCTTAAACTTTAATTAAAATATAATGATAAATACACAGAATATGAACATCAAATATGGTATAATTATATATCATTTATATGATAATTCAAATAAGATCTTAGTTTAAACTAATTAAATTTAAATTAAATTAATAATTTAAAATAATTATAATAAATTATTAATTTGAGTTAAATTTAATTAGTTCGATTCGAATTTAATAACTAGATTGAATCGCCTTGTAAATAACATTTAATGTACAAGTGTAAATTTTATTACTCATTTATTTTGTTGTTATTTTTTAATCAAAGATTAAGAGAAGAGGTTTTCTTTTGAGAATTGAAAACTAAAAGGATTTTTTCAAAAAATTTAAAGATTATTGATTTTTTCTAATGTTTTTTAAATTTACATGAGAGGTTTATGTCTTTTACTCTTAATTAATTATAAATTGAAATTAGATGGAGGAAATTTGTTAAGCGATAGGATGAGTAACTAAGGCACTCTTTCTTGACAATTATATATAATGCTTTTGTTTTTTGATATATTGAATGGAGTAAATGTAAGTAATTATACTTGAATTTAAGTTAATAAAGTGGAACTGGTGGTAAAATCATCGTCTTCACCTAATGAATTTGATACATAAGAGATTTGATGAAGCAATTGATATACAAGAGATTAGACTTGAACCTTAATTAAAGTGTATTACTAATTTGAGCAAATTTCATTCATTAGCTAATGTATGAATAAAGGGTTGTTTAGTGTAACTTAAAATTTTATGGTTTGGTAATGTAGGAAGTTTGATTAAATATCTACTAAGATAATATAATATTAAATAATTGACCTCTCTCTACAATTTTCGCTTTGACCTCTCTCTACTTGAATTTACTAAAATATCTCTCTTCTTTTCCATTTTTGGAATAATTCTTCCCACTTCTAGTTTTTGTTTGACTTTTTCTTCAAAGTGACTGAGGCTTCAGCCTTGATGGAAGGCCCTCCCCAGGCGTTACACTTGGTAATGGAGAAAGAAGAACCCTCACTCTCTAAAGATGACTTCCCTGTTCTATCTAAAGAAGCTCTTTTTGTCAAATCTAGAGGTGATAACATTGAGAAAAATGCTAGTCGAAATGCTTATGTGGACAAAGATTCTATAAATCCTAGCCTAGTGGAAGGACGGTGAAACAAATTTCAAACACAACATAATAAAGGAACACTTAAGCATTATCAAAATGTCATTAAGGATGGAGTTATAGCCCCTCTTGTAGAGTTGCTCAAGGTTGGTGCTAAGGCTAAGTCTATTGCTTTAATTGGCTTTTTTTGGTCCAAATTTGCAGCACCCAAATACCCATTGGAAGGATATCTGGATGCCACACAATATAGTACAAAAAAATCAAAACATTTCGCGGAAGCATAACATTAAAAAATCTTCCATTGGAAGCAATTCAAAACAAACATACATCATATTATATGTTGAACTTAAAACAAACTTGTTTTAAACCATACATACATTATATCACATGGACTTAATAAAAATTTGTCCCAAAAATCGACACCATCTTGAAAATATTTATTACAGGAACTTACAATAATTCAAAGTCGTACACTTTAAAAACAAACCAAAATAAACCAAAAATATATTTTTGTCAAAACAAGAATCAGACTTCATTGGCCATTATGGTTGACTCGTCCCAGTCCTTCTCTTTGAACCTACACGGGACAAATCTACCGTGCTAAGTATATAGCTTTGTAAGTAATAATTAATCTACATTATAAGATTACTTTAATAATAAATCAGACATAACACATTTTAGAACATATTTTATAATTAACAGAACTGCATAACACGAGGGTATAAACCCTTCAGAATCAGAACACAATTTAGTTTATGTCATAATCAAACAGATATTAGAATATAAAATCAGATGACTGCTAAATCTATTTATAGAAGCAAATAACGAGACTTATACAAAAGATACCGAAGTCTCGACACCGAAGTGTCCAGAAGAGACCGAAGTCTCGATATCGAAATGTCTAGAAGAGACTGAAGTCCTGACACCAAAGTGTCCAGAAGCAATTGCAAACCCTTCTAAGCATGCCTATTTACCCATAACTAGGACTTAACAGATTCAAAAACAAAAATGTTTGAAATTCAATTCACATATCAATCCATGTTTTCATACCATAAATTCAAGCATATAACATTTTTACAGCTTTGCAAATCATTCAATGTTCCAAATCTATAGCAAACAAAATAGTCAAAGCAAAACTATAAAAATTACTTATTGAATTACTTACGAAAATTCATCAAGAATCACTTACAAAATTTCTTACTAGATTACTTACAAAAATTACCATCTAAATTACTTACAAAAGCTCCCTTATTGCATATTGCCTCAAAGTCCAGGCAATATCTAGAATCTTTCCCTCTATGGGTTCCTCTAAAACATTTAGTACAAACAAATATCACTATTATGCATGATTATGAAATTGTTTGTACAAATTCATGTTTTCTGAATATGTTTGATGCATGTTTATGAAAAATTCTGAGTTTCTTATCCTAAAATCTTGTCACATAATTAATCATGTGAAACCATACTCAATTCCTCAATTCAGATTTATTTCACAACCAAATTTCGGGTTCAATTTGCTCAATTATTCTCATAAAAAAGGTAAGGTAATTAGGCAATACTTCCTTCTAGAAAGTTTTCCCTCTTTGTCTTAGGTTCTAATGATATCAAGTTCATCCAATTTGGTTTAGTATACTGAAAGTTATACTCAAAAGATTTTAAACTGTTCTTAAGCTTCAACATAATTCTTATCTCAACTTCTAATCAGATTCTGAAATTCTTAGAGGCAGAGTTATAATTTAATATCTTCAAACAATTTGTAGCCTTATGTCTCTAGTTTAATTGTAATTAATAACCATCTCATTCTGAGTCTACAGATCAAGATATAGTCCAATTACCAAAGCATGTTCAGTAAAAATCATCCCAATTATCATACTTCAGCATAGTTACATTTCCATATTAAATTCATCAATTAATCCACTTAATAAAGTCCTAATTTTTGGTGGAGATGAAGATTAATGTCTTATGAGTTCATTGGTTCAAGAATCAAGTCATTTGGATGTCAGGTGAAGAAATTATAACAAAAGATCAAAGTATGTTCAGAAAATAATTTCCTTTGGATAAACAGGGAAGTCGCGATTGTGTTCATGCACGACCGCGACTCTCCGGGTAGTCTTACGAAGTCGCGGTCTTATAAATGCACGACTGCGACACTCCAGGTGGTCCCACGAAGTCACAATCGTGTACATGCACAACCGTGACATTCCTAGTGGACCTGAGAAGCCTTTTTCTTCACCTTACCTATTTTTTTCTAGCTCTTCCCAAAACAAAATTTCAGGTCACTTTTACATGATCATTTTGACAATGAAAATGAAGGATTTAGGAAAAACTTTCTTCTTAAAAATTGTTACTTTTAATTATAATGACACCAATTTTGTGCAATTTGGTTCAATATTTTGAAAGTTATCCCCAAAATACTACATACTGTTCACAAACAGTAATAGAATCCAGAAACTCGACTTCAAACCAAAATTTGAGGCAATTAATGACAAAAATCAAATTTGACTCCTTCATGAAAGTTGTAGATATATCTTTATAGTTTAATATGAATTTGGCTTCATCTAATTTAGATATTCACAGATCAAGTTATGCCTTAAATACAGATATATGTTCAGTAAAATACTGCATATATCATATTCCAATGACTATAACCCTTCATCTTTTTAATCATGCCACCGAATTTGCTTCTTCTTTCACCACCCACACATGCATCAACACCACTTATGCATGAAGCAATCCACAAGTATCAAAATATACATCATTCACTCATGCATCCATTTAAAACATTGAAACTTGCATAAAACTTACTTGTCTTAAGTTTCTCTCACTTCAACAAAAATTTCCAAAAATGGGGAGAGAAACCAATAGATTTTGGTGTTGGATTACAAAAAGGTTTTGTAACAATGAAGACCCTCAAATGGCAGAAGACTCGCAAGGTGTAACGTGGGTAAGCCAATAACACCAAAAATGCAGAAGTTAAGTGTTTAAACAATGGATGAGCAAGAAGGAAGATGGTGTTTTCGGTGGAGACAAAACAAAGGAGATGCAGAAACTTTCTTACCCCAAAATGTGACTAGGTGGCCCCATCCCTCATTGACACATGTCCTTTGGCATGTCTTACATTTGTCACACATTTAATTAGCCCATATGTCACTTACTAATTGCTCCATTTGTCACATAGTAATTTGTCCAATTGTCAATCCATAATTAGTCCATTTGTTAATTAATTTCTACTACAATTTTCACACTTCTATTTGTCTCTTATTTATATATTTTTCCTAGTCTAAAATACCTTAAAATTTTGATAAATCTCCAAAATATCCAAAATGTCTCCAAAAATGAAAAATTAATTCTAATACACACCAATTTAATTTTAAAGACAATTAATCCATAATTCACACTTTATTCGTATTAAAAAGCACTTACACTTGGAAAAATGTCAATAAATTCATGTACAATTGTTTAATGAATGACAACATTATTCACGTGCATGTGTATGAACTGCATTTCTAAATTCTCAATAAATTCTTATATAAAGCATCCTAGGGTTCTAACCCTAATCATGGGATATTGGGATGTTACATTACATAGTGTTAATTTGGTGCCAATGGATAGTTCATTGATTGTTAGTACTCCTTTAGGGAGAAGGTGATAATAAGTCAAGCATATAGAGATTGTGAACTCTTTATTAATGGTACTAGACTGGTAGTGGACTTACTGCCTTTAGATATAAAAGGCCTAGATGTTATACTTGGAATGGATACCATGGAGAAATATCAAACAAAGTTAGATTGTAGCCTCAAAGAGGTATAATTGATCTTGGCAAGGGTGAGAAGGTAACTTTTAGAGGAGATAGAAGAACACCATCACTAAGAAATATTTCAACTTTGCTAGCTGCCAGGATGTTGAGAAAAGGGTGTGAAGCCTTCTGAGACACATTATGGACGCCGATGCGAATGAATGAAAGTTAGAAGATTTTTCAATTGTGAGAGAATTTCCAGACTTGTATCTAGAAGACTTACCTAATTTGCCACCAGTGAGGAGAATTGAGTTTGTCATCGATCTGATTCTAAGTATTGCACCCATTTCTATACCACTGTATAGAATGACTCCATCTGAGCAGAAGGAGCTTAAGGAACAATTGGAAGAACTATTAGAGAAGGGGTATATAAGGCCAAGTTTGTCATCATGGGGACCACCGGATTTGTTTGTTAAAAAAAGGATGGAAAATGCGCATATGCATTAACTATCAGAGGTTCAATAAGGTGACCATTAAGAACAAGTATCCTCTGCCACAAATCGATGATCTGTTCGACCAGATGCAGGGAGACAAGGTCTTCTCCAAGATTGATCTCAAGTCAGGCTATCATCAACTCATAATCACAAAATCTGATGTAAATAAGACAACCTTTAGGACATGTTATGGGCATTATGAGTTCCTAGTTATGCCATTTGGTTTGACCAATGCTTCAGTTGCATTCATGTATTTTATAAATAGGGTCTTCAAGGAGTATCTGGATCAATTTGTCATAGTATTTGTAGATGACATTCTGGTTTATTCCAAAAGTGAAGAGAAATATAAGGAACATCTTAGGATAGTGTTGCAAATAGCAAGGGAGAAGGAGCTTTATGTCAAATTTAGCAAGTGTGAATTTTTGCTTCATAAGGTGATATTCCTTAGTCACGTAATTTCAAAGGGTGAGGTACATATTGATCCAAGAAAAGTTGAAGCAGTGATGAAGTGGCATGCACCAAAAGCAGTGACAAAAGTGAGAAGTTTTCTAGGTTTGACAGGATATTATAGGAGCTTTGTTGAAGGATTCTCTATGATAGCTACTCTAATGACCAAGTTAATAAGGAAAAATCAGAAGTTTATTTGGAGTGATGAATGTCAGAAGAGCTTTGAGGAGCTTAAGCACAAATTAACAAGTGCTCCAATTCTAACCTTGCCTATCGGAGATGAGGGTTATACAGTTTATAGTGATGCTTCAAGAAAGGGTTTATGTTAGACCCCGAACCTTTCTATGAGCAAGGACTTTTAACCGAGGAATTATTGGCAAGTAATTATGTGTAAATAAGAGAGGAAATTATGAGATTGCAATGAAATGGAAAGAGATTGATTGAATCAAAAGTCATAGGATTGGTTAAAGGTCATGAGTTGGATAATTTTCTGAACATAGTTCAGTATTTTGAGGAATTCGGGAGCTGTACAACTCCGATTTA
>JANJEY010000236.1:1209146-1225202 GCA_024703695.1 Erythroxylum cataractarum
CACAAGACAAATTTTCAACTCACACCTCAAAAGAGGAATTTAACTAGAGTCAAATTTGTACTACAAATCTTTGACTTTGTTTGGTGTACTAAACAAGGAGGTAGCCACCTCCTTATATAGGTGAAAGCCTTGCCACAATTGTTGTCTCCAACCAATATGGGACAACAAAGGAGCCAATTCCAACAGAGACCACCTCCATATAGTACTTATACTCCACCACCACTGGATCCACAGCCACGGGCGCCATTGTTACCGAGGAGACCACCTCCACGCAGTAGTTATACTCCACCACCACCACCACGTCAAGCATCAACACCAATAACTGTTCCGTCTCCACTCTCTCAGCTGTCCATCAACGGTTTACGACCACCGCAGTTATCCAATAATGCCCCACCACCACATGCACTTTCTCCATCCAGTGCTTAAACCCTGGTGAGAAAATGGTGACTTTTCTTATATATACCACTCTCATGCACGTATCTTAGCTTTACATTCTTTACAATCAGACAAAAATCTGACGCTTCACTTACTTTCTCCATGCAGGAAGTTTGCAGGCTTCCTTAGTTGTATCAGAATAAGGAGCAGTTGCTAAGACATAAATAAAGGAAGGCCTCCATGCCATGCGAGGTTCAGTTTGAGTAGTGGTATAGAAGTTGGTAGTTAGAACAACATATATCTGCAGTGTTCGAGACTATGTGATCGGAAAAATAAAAGGATTATCAGAGAGAATTTGTATAATACACAGTTACAATTTCATCAAATCCAGCCTTTAATGATTACATATTTGAATGATTAAAAACCGAATCAATTCAATTTATTTAGCTGCAAAAATTTTGGAATGATTAACTTTTCATTTGGATCAATCTTAATAAATCTTTTTAATAAAAATTATTATTTATTTAATTTTGTAAATTAATTAATTTTTATAAATTAAATCTTTTAATTAATTCTCGTTTAATGCCCCTCTTATTCAATTAAATCTAATCAATGTTATTATTTATAGGAGAATATTTTAAATTACATTAAATTGTTAAACAACGTCACTTTTCATAATTTATAATATGAATGTTTAGCAAAAGGCCTTTTTATGTTACTCTTTCCAACATCTTTACATTACACAGTCTCGTCTGGGCTCATTTCCCCTCAAATAATTACAAAATAATACAAAGCAAACCTTAACCTTTCAAAGTTTTAAAATTGCACCCTAATATTTGAAAAATATTCAAAACTGGCTCTAAGTAGATGAACATTTAATGTGGTTCATTTCATATGAGTTAATTGTTACATTAATACTAACCTAATATTATTTTTATTTTAAAATAAAAAGTAGGTCTTATTGTCGCATAAAAAGTAAGACTCATTATCTAAAAAATATAAATGAGTCACATTGTCATGTGGTAAGTGACATTTATTGTTTAAAATGTATAAACAATGTCCCTATTGTCACGTGACTGTAAAACGCACTTTTTCATTAATTTTAAAAAATTAATTATGAGGTAGTGAGATTCACTTTTTATTTGAAAAATATAACATAATAACATGTCAATATTAACATGATATTTAATTGATAGGAAGTTAGTTTCGTCAATTTTTTCGTTTATATATGGTATGTTTTAAACGTTTTAAAAACATTGCGATTCAAATTGAACACTTGAAAATGTTAAGGTTTAGCTTATATTTGTTATAAACATGAAGATTCAGAATGCACATTTGGCCATTTTTTGGAAGAGTTATATGTTTGAAAATAATGAAATAGAAATAAATTAAATGATTGAAGATAACTAATTAAAAGTGATTTTAAAGATAAAAGACATAAATTTCATTTATAGTTTAAGAAAATTTAAAAAGATTTTTTAATCTTTAAAATTAAAAAAAACTCTTTTTAACTTTTAATATTGTAAGAAAAGCTTTCTTTTCAAACTTTGATTAAAAAAAATTTTGAAACACAAACGATGTAAATATCAAACTTAGACTAATCAAATGTCATTAATATGATAACCGAATTTAGTTTTTGAAAACTTAAATCAACTAAATTAATAATTTAAGACAATTACAATAAATTATTAGTTTGAACCAAATTTAATTAATTTAGTTCGAGTTGAATTGAATCATCATATATAAATATCATTTATCTTATACAAATGTGTTATTCATAGTGTGTGTATTTTGTTGTTAATTTTTAGCCAATGTCTCATAAAATTAGTTTTTAGAAAACTGAAAACTAAGAGCTTTTTTTTGATAATTTTAAATTTTAATAAAAATTTCAAAAGTTTCTTGAATTGTAAAGGGATTATATGTTTTATACCTTATTTTTAATATACTTATAAAGACTTTCAATTTATCTCCTATTTGATATAAATTTATAATACTCCATATGAGATATCACAATATCTCATCTTGGAGGTTATTATGATATTATTTATTATTCATTATGACTTATCATTTTGGTTTAATATTTTAGTAACAAAATTTTGTCATAATATTATTTTAACACTATAAATTTAAATTAACTTAATAGTAATTCTATTTTGAATTTAAGAGAATCACATATTTGAAAATAATTAATTACTGCTCTATAATATTTAAAGAGATAAGTCAAAGAATTTCTTAATAACAGGAGTAAATTTCAATCATCAATAAGTAATTTTTATTAAAATTAGATTATATTAGATACCATTATCTAGTTAATAATTTTATTACATATTTACCTTGAAAACAAATTTATACAATAACAGTTTAGAAATTTCAACATTTTCTCTTTCACAGTAACATAGTTCCATCTTTTTTCAAGAAACAGAATCCAACATTGAGCCCTAATGTGATAATGTCAAATTTTGAACTTAAAATTTTGAACTATAAAATAATATTTATAAAATCTCAAGTTTAGTTTTAATACGGGAATAATTAAAATAAACTAAGCTCAAGTATTCAATTTATACTTGAGATGGTAAAAAATTTTATTCAATCAATTTATTCACACATCATAAATTTATTACAACTAATTAAATAAAGGCCAAAAACATCTTTAATTAGAGACAAAGTTCAAGTACATGTAAAGTTAAGCTCCTACGTCCATAGTAGATGTAATATGTCCTTGATCATAATTACAACACACGGGGCTCTCATTACACCAATATTAGGACAAATTTTAATTTAGTGCCTGATTCAACCTTTAAAAAAAAAAGTCATAACAGAATTAATAAAAATTTAAATCTTATACTTAAATTTAAGTTTTAGCTTGAGACTTAATACAAATTATTCAAATGGCTAGACTTTGATCTCAATTATGGCAATTTTAAACAATTTAAGTTGATTCAAATTATATAATTTGACTTAACTAGGCATATACCAGGCTCAAATCATATCATGAAAGAAAGAGATTGGTCCTATTGTATCCATTCACATCAATTTCCATTTATTCAAAAGTTTTGAGTGCAAAACGGTTTAGAAAAATTTCTATTAAGGATGTGAACTAATCAGTTTCTTTCTTATGGATTCAATTGTACAAATTAAATAATTACAAAACCCAAAGTGGTCAATGTCATCAGTTTCTTGACTTCTTCTTGAAGTTAGGAAAAGCTATGAAGTACTAGAAAGTGAGAAAGTTAGGAATAAAATAAGCTCCAATAGAGACCTACCAAGAAGTAACAAAAAGCAAGATACATATTCTAAGTCATTTAATCCTTAAAAGGTATTGTCAAATTAATATAGAAAATAAATTCCTCTAATTATTAAATTATATTTTAAACGTGTCAAATAATACAAATATATGATTATATACATAATTATAACATAAATTCACTTAAATTTGAAAATATAATAATTATTTAAGTTAATAATTAAATTTTCAAAATTTTATTTTATACTCATAAAGATCACGATTACAAGTCAATTTGACTTTAAAAGCACCAACTTCCAAGAACAATGGAAAACGTTGATCAAACTTTCCTCAGTGTCTACGCCTTCATCGCTATCATACCCACAAAATTGGACTGAAATAGGCTATAAAAATAAGGTTTTTTCTTGTAGTGATTATTAACGGATACATAAGTTTAATACAACTGAGCCAAAATATTTTTAATTAGAGACATTTTTTAGTCCGTACTAACTCAGCCCATTAGTCCTAATTAAATTATTCAAATTTTAGATTAGAGTTGAATTTAGGTATTAATTCGAGAGCTAACACAAATTATGCATATGACTCAGACTTTTATTTTAAACATCTCAATTTTGAACAATCTAATTAAATGAATTTAAATCGTATAAATTGACTCACCTGATATTAAACCAAACTCAATTCACATTCTTTTATGAAAGTTATTACACATTGACGTCAATTTCTATTTCTTCACATTTGAAAGTTTTGCTTGGCTTGCAAAAGGGTCTAGAATTTTTCTAGTAGACATGTAAAATAATATGTTTTTCTCTTATGTATTCAATCGTACAAGTTAAATGATTACAAAAGTCATCACTTCCTTCTTTCAAGTTAGAAAAAGCTAGTTTCTATATTTGGTCCAATAGAGACCAGTGTATATGCCAATAAGTCTCCACATATACAAACTAAAAAGGTAACAAATTTCAATGTAACATAATCAAGTCATTTAATCCTTAAAAAAGCATTTTAAATAGATTCAAACATATCAAATTAATATGAAAAATAAAATTTCATCGATTACTGAATTATAATATTATACATAATTACAATTTAAATTCACTTAAAATTGAAAATAGAATAATTATTTGAGTTGATAAACTTTCAAAACTATGATTAATTACAAATTTCTTGAGTCAGTAGACTTTGAAAATACCAACTTTCTATCAAAGTAGAAAATGATAATCAAACTTCCCTTATCGTCTTCACCTTCATCATGATCATGCCTACAAAATTGTACCAAAATAGGCTATAAAAATAAGGGTTTTTTCATGCAAGTTGTATACTTCACACAACAACACTAACTCAGAAGTCAGAACTCAAAAATGGTGAGCTGAAAAGGAATCGAAATGAGGGTCTCGAGCAACTTCGTCGCCTTGTTGATGCTCATGATTTCTCTAAGTCTTCTTCACGAATCCTTAGCTGAAATCGACCCAAGGAAATCTTCAACGCCTCTACTCCCAACAACTCCGCCGAAATCTCCATTAACTCCTCCTATGAATCCTCGCAAACTAGCACCACCCACGAAGAAGCCTCAGTTCCCACCATTATCGCCGCATCATGATCCTTCACCATCTGCGGTTAATACACATTCTCTGTCGTCGCCATTACGTCAACATCCATCACCACTACATCCAGGGCCACCGACGCCGTTGGTACCTCTTGTTTTTGTCTCCTCTTGAATTTTTTTCTTTTTTTGTGCATCTTAATTTGAGTTGTTGTAGAATGTTAGAAATATTTGTGATATTTCTGTAAAAATCTTCTGATCTGATGACAATTTGTTTTGATATGATTTTGCAGAGATGGAAGATTGCAAGAAAGTAAAGAAAATACACAGAATTTACTTGGTTCGATAGCACAAAGCTATCTACGTCCAAGGGTCAATCACACACACACACTAGATGTTATTAGGATCAAGAAAGGAAAGTATACAAGAGATTGAGTGTTTCCTTGAAACACTTGCAAGAGTTTCTCTCAAACTCTCCAGTACACTCTAATAGGTACTCTAGCACTCTCACTGATTTTTCCTCTCTGAACCGAAATACAGAATGTATACAATGATTTGTAATCTTGTAAACTATTGTGATTGTGAATGCTTGAGACTTTGTCTATTTATAAGTGTTGTGATGAATAGCTACCGTCAGATGATAACCATAAGCTTTGACTTAGTCCATATTCTCATGCTTTGTCCACGTGGCTTTATTAAATGACTTTGCCTTCATTCTTTATTAACTCTCATCAGAAACTTCATTTAATGCCTTAATGAGATGCTGCGTTTTTGTGGCTATGCTTAGTGTGCTTCAGACAGCTCCACGTGACCCTCACATGTGTATGAATTAATGTAGGCTTGAGTCTTCTGTCACTTCTTCAGAACCTTCTCGATTCATTTCTTCTTTTCTTATGCTTCAGACATTTTCTCCTTTCTTCTTCGTTTCTTCTCTGTAGCTTTAGATCTATAGTGCTTTTAGTGTTGATTTTTGAAGAATCACGTGCTTTTCGTCACATAGAATTTGTTGACAATGTCAGGAACCTCCACGCAATAGTTATATTCCCCCACCACCACCCCGAGCATCAACCCCAATTGCTGGTCCTTCTCCACTGTCTCTACCGGCCACAACTGTTCACTGTTAGAATTTTATGGCCACGTGTATAAATATATGCATATAGATTTCTATCTCGGTTATAGGTCTAATAAAATGTGATCTAACTTTAATAAAATCATTAGGCCAATAGAAATATTAATTAATTATTCGTATGAGCCTGATGTGTAGAAGCTCATTACTAGTCATTGTGGTTAATGGGCCCACAATGGCCCGTAAGTCAAAATTGACTATAAATAAGATTGTGGTCCCCAAATCAGATCATCTCTTGACATTTTCTCTTAAAAGATTATTGTCAGTTTTCTTTGTTCCATAAAGAGAATTCATTCGATATTTGGATCTTGATTTAGAAGAACACAAATCTATTAAACATTGTTGTTTACGCTTCCGTTGTACAATGGATCAAGGTTAATGTTTTTATTTATATATATATCATTATTGATTCTATTTGCATGTGATTTTGGATGATTAAATTTTTAGAAATCGGATTATATTAATTATAAGGCTAAATTTCTAATAAATGGTATCAGAGCACTTTACGTAGATTGTTTCAACATGATATTCAATTTCTTGTTTTTACTCGGTTCCATATATACATAGTAGTAAAAACAATGAATTGCAGATTTATCATTTCAGGTTTCATTTGTTTTGGATTATGGTTTACTATTTTCTTCTTTATAATCGACTGAGATTGAAATTTTTATGGGTAAAAGTAATTTTGATCTCTTAATTATCTTGTCTGCGATGAATTAGAAAACAATTATTATTATCAAAAAATTGTTTCATTCAGTTTAGAAACGAATTGTTTAACTCAACAATATCACTGCGATATATGTTAAATCTCATATACAATTTTTTACAGACCCGTTTTTTACATTCGGGTCCTCTAAATTGGGTCAGAAGAGGTCGGGGATGACCGTTGCTCTACTGCAACGTCAGTTTCTCTGGCGCGTAAACTAACGAAAGTCAGTTTCTTTTTAGGTATGAGACGCGTCTTTTGGACTGTACATATGAGAGGCGTCTTGTGGTTTGTGGGAATCGAACCCACAACCAAAAGGGACAAAGAGCCTTATGCTCAACCGCCTAAGACAGCCATGCACACTACAACTCTAGTTCAGAAAGTATATATTATCTTTGAGGCTGCGATGGCTGTCCATGCTCATGCTCTCTTTTATTTGTAACCTAAAGTATAAATTACATAATTTTATACATACATATAAAATATAAAGTTTTCCACTGTTATATAATCTTATTACGAACTAAGGCTATAATTTCGTAATAATTAATTGAAGTCAAAATTTGGGGTTAATTAGTTGTCCATTTTTTACAATAATTAAATTACCTAATTTTATCTAAACTTTAGGTGCTTTTCATTTTGAATTAAATAGATTGAACCGATATGTTACAAAAGTAACCTCTATTGGGTAAAATTTATTAATTTTAGAATGATAATGCATGTTTCATCTATGCGGAATAATTGGCCCAAAGGAAGATTATTTTGGCCAGATGACTGGTAATTTAATTTCATATCTATATAGAATAATCAGCCCAAAGGAAGGTTATTTTGGCCAGATAGTAAGTAAAATTTTAAAACATCATTGCTAAATAATCAACCCAACGGAAGGTTATTTAGGCACGATGGATAGTATTAAATTATGTGAAGCATTTGGTATAACATGCTAACAATGCATCGATCCAAAGAAAGGCAAATTGTTAGGCCGTTTTAGTTTCCATACTTTTACTATGACCAAGAAGACCACTTATAAATTATTATTTTTGTCCAAAGACTGAATAATAATGTTGTGATGGGTATCTTATAATCACCTCCTTTACAAATTTTGCTATTTTGACTTGTTAACTAATCGTGAGCATTTTATTTTGTTTTCTTTCTTAAAGTGTCATCAATTTCTGCCAACATGAACAATATTCCCGTATTTAACGACACAAACTTCAAGAAATGGAAGGAGCACATAATGATTGTGCTTGGCTGCATGGATATAGACTTTGCATTTAGATTTAAATGTACTGCAGCTCTGACCCGCATCAGTACTACTGAGTAGATAGCTGCATACGAGAAGTGGGAACGTGCAAACCGTATAAGTCTGATGATCATGAAGCATTCCATTCCGGACTCCATAAGAGGAGGAATTCCTGATGAGGCTAATGCTAAGAGTTTCCTCAAGCAAATTTCGGACCAATTCGTTGCAAACAAAAAGGAAGAAATAAGCATTATACTAACCAAGCTTGTTTCAATGCGCTATAAGGGAAAAGGAAACATCAGGGAGTACATAATGGAAATTTCTAATCTTGTCACAAAGCTAAGGGCACTTAAGTTAGAGTTGTCTGATGACATACCACTTGGTTTTGATTTCCCTTCCTACACAATTCAGTTAGTTCAAAGTCTCCTACAATACTCAAAAGGAGAAGTGGACCCTAAATAAGCTTATAGCTCAATGTGTGCAAGAAGAGGAGAGGCTGAAACAAGAGAAGATTGAAAGCGCTCATTTAGCAACAACTTCTTAAGGAAATTCCAATAAGAGGAAAAGGAAGAAAGGTAAAGAAACTACAAACTCTGGAACAGTGCAAGGTGCAAAAAAAAAAAAACAGAATACGGATATTCTATGTTTCTTTTGTAAGAACCCGGGTCATGTGAAGAAAGAATGTACCAAGTATGCCAACTGGCGTGTTAAGAAAGGTATATTTCACAACTTTGTTTGTTATGAAATTAATTTGGCTTTAGTACTAATTGACACTTGGTGGATGGATACCGATGCTACCACTGACATAAGTGTCACTATGCAGGATTGCCTCAGGAGTCGAAAGCCAACTGATGGTGAAAAATACATCTATGTTGGAAATGGCAACACAACTACTATTGAAGCTATTGGTTATTTTAGAATTCAGTTAGAGTCTGGTGTTTATTTGGATTTAGATGAAACTTTTGTTTTGCCGTTGTTTAGACGGAACTTAATTTCTGTTTCTAATTTGGACAACTCTGGTTACTTTTGTCTATTTGGAAATGGTAAATGTGTTGTTTCTCTATAAAGACGATCCCAACTTGGACAATGTATGTTTTTTCTGTTAGTTATGCCCGATCCCCACCAGAAGGAATTCATCATCTTTTGAATTTCATCGCGAGTTCCTCGACGAAGAAGGCAGACACTTGTGCGATAAGTAGGCAAAGTTTGGGCGACTATCTTGGTAACAACTTCTTTTCCCGGTCTGGACAACAACTTATTTTTCCAGCTCATAATATGCTTGCTAAGACGATCCTTAATGAAGGCAAAGACTTGTTTTTTTTGTCTCCCAATTAGCGAAGGGAGACCTAAATATCTTCCATGGTCAATAGGAGTACTTACCCCTAGAATGGCTTCCACAGCATTCCTATGAATGTGTTTGGTACCAGACTTATGATAATTGATCACCTATCTCGAAGCTACTTCATATATGGCAAGTATCTTCATAATATTTTGTCCTTTCCTCGCATTTGCACGAAAGAAGAGAAAACTGTCGTCTGCGAAAAAGAAATGGGAGACGCTAAGACTACCTGGATAAATGGTAACTCCATGTATGTCCCCTCACACTTCATTCCTTCATAGCAGTGTAAATAAACCTTCAGCACGTATGGTAAATAAATACGAAGACAACGGATCTCCTTGTCGTAGGCCACGCTTAAGTATGATAGGGCCAACTTCAGTTCCATTAAATGCCACTGAATAAAGGACAATAGTGATGCACACCACAATAAGCTCCACCCATTTTTTGTCAAAACCCAACTTTAACAAGATAAACCGTAATTAATCCCAGTCGACTCTGTCATGAGCTTTACTAATGTCGATTTTAAGAGCTGTTTCTCCAATTTTTCCCTTCCCTTTATTCCTCATGTAATGTATAATTTCAAAAGCCATCATGATATTGTCAGTGATGAGACGCCCTAGGACAAAAGCCAATTGCATGGGAGAAATTATTCTAGGAAGAAGGATTTTGAGTCGATTTGCGATAAATTGGGTTATAAGTTTGTAAAGGATATTACACAAAGCTATTGGACGTAAATCTTTCATACAAATAGGATTATCTTTTTTGGGAATCAAAACAATCACCGTGTCATTTAGGGTATCCAGAAACTCATGTTGTTCCATCCAAGTGCGGTAGTTGTTAAAAATATTCGTCCCCATTATATGCCAACATTTCTGAAAAAACTCCAGGTTCAGACCATTAGATCCAAGAGCCTTATCCGGATGCATGTCGAACATCGCTTTCCTGAACTCCTCCATCTGTAATGGTGCTAAAAGAGAATTGTTATCCTCCTGACTTACCACCGAATTAATAGAAGCAAAATGACAAAAATCAAAACCTCCTGAAGTTGAAAAAAATTGAGTGAAATAGTCAAGAATAACATTGCTTATACCCTTATCTTCTGATACCTGCTGACCATTATCATCAATGAGTGAAGTAATATGATTTAATCTTTTCCTTTTGGAGGCTTGTGCATGAAAATATTTTGAATTTACCTCCCCATATTGCATCCAAAAGATCTTTGATCGTTGCTTCCAACAAATATCCTCCTGGGCAAGAAGTCGATTGAGTTCAGTTTTTTGTGTCCAAAATGAAACATGTTGATGGTTCTGTCGAGTTAAATTTATGTTCCTCTTATGGACTTGAATATGCTCAGAGAAATTACTCCCAAATTGCTTCTGCCAGTTGAGCAAACTGTTGTCGCATTTCTAAAGCCTGGGAAGGATGTTCAAATCGTTATTGTTAGCCCAAAATCTCGAAACAAAATCCAAAAAACCCTCCTTCGTTAACTATTTATTCTCAAATTTAAATCACCTAATCCTCTTAGCAAGGAGTCGACGTGCAACCACCAATTTGATAGGGTTGTGATCAGAAGTAGCACACACCAAATTATGCAGATTGTGAAAAGGAAAAATAACCATCTAGTCTTCGTTAACAAAAGTGGGATCAAGTCTCTCTAAAGTAAGCGAGTTTGTGTCTCTTCCTCTCTCCCAAGTATACCCAAAGCCAAGAAGGGAGATATCAATCAGATTATAGTCCGTGATACATTGACGAAAACCTTCCAGTAATGAGCTAGGATACTTCACTCCTCCTAGTTTATCATTAACAGACAGAAGATTGTTAAAATCTCCAAAACAAGCCCAGGGCATGCTATGAAGACGTGAAAGGGAATGAAAAAGCTCCCAACTAGCTCGTTTTCTATTAGATCTCGGGAAGCCATAGAAACTTATAAGATGCAATTTGGGAGTAGTTGAATCATCAATAATAAGATCAATATGGTTATTAGAAAATCTTGTGACAGTAGCAGAAACATCATTCATCCAAAACATAGCCAGGCCGCCATTACGATCAATCCGATCAACACAGAAACAAAAATCATACTTTAACATAGTTTTTATTTCGTCAACCTTAACAGAGTTTGCAATAGTTTCACCTAAAAAGAGAATACGAGGCTTATTAAACCTAACTAGGTCCTTCAGTGCTCGAACTGTCTGATGGTCGCCTAAGCCACGACAGTTCCAAGCTATATAACTCATGGTCGGCAGGTCTACTGAGCCAAACCGACCGTTGATACTTGACATAGGACTTGAGGCAGAACAATATCGTTTGTGTTCATCACCTCTACTGGGCTAACTTCTGTGTTACCTTGTTTGGGGCGTTTTTTACTTTCCTCAATGTCCATAATAACATCTTCTTTATTGTTCTGTCCAAGGATATTATTTGAGGCCTTTGCGGTTGAACTTCCACTGGATGCATGGTAATTGTGGCCCAATTGAGAAGCATAATTTGCATTGGACTTTAGCGTTATCTTCTTAGGAAAGAAAGAAAAATTATTACCTATCCTGTGAGGATTTTTAGCTGCAGATTGCGAAGATATGAAATCTGAAATCTGTGCAGCAAAATCGGCCCCAAGATCATTCCCAATATCAAGTTTCCATTGCACCTTTCTCCTTGCATTCCTGGCACGCACTTCCACCTGAATTTCCTCCGACCATTCATGACAGATCTCCTCCTCCGACCTTTCAAGTAACTTGAGACAATTGGTTTCACTATGCCCTATTATACCACACATATAACAGATGAGAGGCAGACACTCATAATTGAACGTTATCACTATAGGTTCAGCTCCCTGTTTACATATACTCTTCTTCCGTATAAGCGATTCTTCCACGTTAATACGAATCCGAACACGCATATAGTTATTCCATAAGTTGCGTTTATGAGTAGAGTCGTACTCAAGTTAGGTACCCATCAAGTTGCCAATATTTCTTGCCAGCGCCTCAAAAGCAAAACCCAGTGGGAGACCATGGAACTGTACCCAAATATCAGTGTGAATGAAATCTATATTCGCTGGGTTCTCCCCTTCCTTCCATTGGTGAACTAACAAAATACGTTTATTGAACGACCACGGTCCTCCAGCTAACATCGTCTTCATATCGATATGATGATAAAATAGGATGATATATAGATTGTTTTCTTCCATTGGTTTAATATATGCTTCCCACATAGGACGCCAAAGACTTAACAAAGTCCGTTCCAGAGCCTCGGCGTTAATCACTCTCCAACCAATTTTCCCAGCAAACACAGATCATAGTTGATCTCATCTTTTTGGATATCTTTCGTGGGAATCACAAACTCGGCATTTCCTTCTCTCGGATAGAGAGTTTTTGAAAGTCCGGATCCATATTACAGAAAGACAACGACAGAAAAGATTAGAGAAAATTTACTCGCAAAAAACTCACCATGCACAATCACGGTAGGACCAAAACTTGCACTCTTGAGAGAGAAACGAAAGGCAAGACGAATAAAAAAAATCTTCTAAAGCTCACGTCTTTAGACTTCCAAAACTTTGAATTAAATAGTTACCAACCTTTTTACAATTTTTTATTTAATGTTAAACTTTTTAAATATATTGGGTTTCAAACATTTGGGTTTGCTTGAATCCCGTACTCACTCAAACTTTGGGCCCAAAAAAATTAGCGCTCAAGCCTATCCCGGCAGCCCGGGTGATTCCATAAAAGTCAAACCTTTGAGACAAGGAAACCCAACATGTCTAGTGAAACAATGGCTGATGCATTCTTTCGATGCCATGAGGACGTATTCAGGCTAACTAAAATTGACAATTAACGACAAACAGAAACAACTGACTTTGCTAACAGTTCCCAAGCAATTGGACATGTTTTTACACATATTATAAAGCAACCAAGGATCAAGAATTATGTTTTTGTTCACCCTTGATCCGGAATAAGTTCGGTTCAATTCGATGTAGAACAGAAAGAATTTGACATGAATATTTCGTATTAGAATCAAAACGAGTGGTGTGAAAGAAACAATTCTATCAATCAGTACTTGACCATTGTTCTCCAAAAAAGCTCCTTGGGTGTTGCAGATCACAGAGGAAGTGATGAATGTGGATGATGTGATGCGAGCAAAATGAAGAAATATGAAGTTAGAACGTATGATATTTACCAGGCAAGTTCATGAAACTCTCAAACTGCTTGTATGCTTGTCCAATGAACATTTCTAGGCTTGAAACGATAACGGCTCCAGATTATCCAGCTTCTCTCAATAGTCGAGTTATTTTGGGAGTGAATACAACATCAAAAACCAAGGAGTAATATCTCAAAGCATTATGCAAAACACAAACAAGTCTTTAACTTCACAATCCACAAGTTTGTTTTCAGAACATCATATGATATTTTGGATATTGATCGATTTCCCAGCTATACATAAACAGAGCAGGAAAATGATGGCTTGGTACTTTGCAAGAAATAACATAGCCCTTTGCTGTTTCATGGCTTTATATGTACGGTGAACATGCAGACTCGTAGGCCGTTCACCTATCGTGAGGGATCAAACTTGCAAAACCCGATTAATGATAAAACTGCCATATATCTCTCTAGTTTCAACAACTTATTGTTATGCAGAAACCAATCACCATCTAACTACCCCTAATCTTAATGACATCTTGGAGTGCTATAAGGAAGCCATTCGTTTCTAAACTAATCAATGAAAGCTTGGATACAAAGAGTTGATAATCAAATTGTCTACCATAGAGCAGGTCGACTAAAATAATTAAAAGGAATGAAGACCATAAAGATTACATTACTTGTTAAACAAGTCAGGAGTATGAAATATCTTATGATATACAACAGATAAAACATCAGGAAGGAGGAACCTTAGGAATGGGTGTTTCGTCAACTTTGGGGTTCATTCCGATAGATGTTGTGTTAGTAAGAATCATGCTATTCTCTAGATGGAAGTATTTCAAATCAGCCAGAGATATGGCATCTCCTCCTACTACATCAGCGAGTTCTTTTTCCCGATCTTCATATCAAATGGAAAAATGAAATAGATATGTTACTCGTTATATAAGAAACATGTCACATTACTTTCATTATTTTTCTAATCCAAGTTTGTGTATAAAAAAGGTTAATGATTCTGTTGCCTTTCAACAAACCTATGTTATGCACAGGTAGGAACCTTAAATGAGGGAACCCACCGTAGGTCCAATTGGAAATCACAACCCTTGCTCCTTTTTCTTTTGCACCATAAGCAAGTGACTTCCTTGCACCGCCAGCACCAATCACCACAAATAACTTGTTGGATAATGGTGAACTGGTTCTGCTGCTAATATTTTGTGAAACTGAAGAAAAAGGAATCAAACGCAGAACACTTTAAAGAGAAATAGTTGTTTATATGACGAATATGCAAGGGAGTGAAAATAGAACCTCGAAGTCCATCCTCAATAGTAGATATAGCACTGACATAGTCTGTATTGAAACCAAACAACTTTCTATCACTTTGTCTCCTTATAATGCAATTAACAGCTCCTATTGACTGAAAATTAATCAAGAGTAAACCATTATATCCAAATGCATCAAGCAATTCATCAAAGAGTGGCTAATACCTCCAGAGAATTATGAGCTTGTCAAGTGCTTGGTCAGACATTAGAATTACCTTCGCAACTGGATTGACCTCATCACAGCACTTAACTGCAACCTCCTTGTAAGGAATTGTACAACTGCATATTAAAGGAAGACATGTTCGATCAATTATCGATTATGCTCCAAAGAAGGTCCATTTTCGAGTCCTCGGATACATTTAGCAAATACACACAAATGACAGAATACAGAAAAATGACTAGGATCAACTAACTACATATAGGAAGCATTCCGCAGCTACAAGTTAAGGTCTGTAGAAATAGAACCTGAATCCTGCAAAATCTATGGATGAATATGTCCGCAGAAAATTAACGAGACTATCCACTAAGAAATGTACATACACCGCATTAAATCCAACTGACTTGAATGCTACATTATACAAAGCAGGTGATTTGCTATGATCAACAGGGTTCCCAATAATGCCAAATACTTTTGTATCAGGTCCAATTTGCCTGAAATTATAGAGATCCAGTAGATCTTTGATCATTGGTTGACCAGGAGTTGAAACTACTCCGGACTCAAGTGTGTCAAATGTGAGATATCCACTGAATTTTGCGCAAAGAATTCTCGAGGTCAAACCTCTCTCACCTATAACAATACCAATTATTGGAACTTGAAATAATAGCATACATTATGACAACAAGAAGTTTGTAGAACTTTTGGAAAACATAGAAATGAAGATATAATCCATGCTCATAGAAAAACAAACCAGAGATTATCAACAAAGTGAACATTATGACAATAAGTAGTACAGTATCACGTTCTTACTGATTTTCGACACACTGAAATAAATTGATTCAAGAGGTCCTGCTCAGCAGTAAAATGCTTCAAGGGAAGTAAATCA
>JANJEY010000236.1:1226550-1238381 GCA_024703695.1 Erythroxylum cataractarum
GGAATTGGATATTATGAGATCATGTGAGGTTAGAAAAGAGATGATGAGAAATTGAGTTATGATATAGAGTAACCAAGTGTTCTTGAAGTGTGAGTCTAAGTTCAATTAGACACACATGAATTTTGAAATAGGAATGAGCATAAAATGTGTTCTAGAACATACCCGGGATTGTCATTGAGCATGCATTGTACGTAGTCCATTATTACAATTGTGTAAAAATGAATATTGTTATGTGTGCAATTATTGATGAGTGTGCAATATGTGTCTTGCATAAATATGTTGTGCAGGTCAAGTGTCCGCATTCAGGTGTTCCCAGAATTTGAAAGCACATGCTAATCTGGAGCGTACTGTGATTAGACTTAGATGGTCTCACTTCATTGGTTGCTTTATTTGAATTTTGTATACATGGATCTCTATATGATGAATGCGTATATGAATGTGATGGATTTTGTTTGGATTCCAGACAGAAGGTCCGATGATTATGCTGATTGATCTAAAATATTGAAGTGCTCATTGTATATGAATAAGATGAACTAAGAGTTTTCTGAATGTGTGTTGCTTGCAAGATGATAAGTGAAAGCTCAACTATATGTTGAATGCCTCTAATGCTAAGTGAATATGATTGAGTAAGTGCATGCAATGTAAGTGATGCATTCCATCTCATGAATGCATGAAATATAAAGGAGTTATGATTTGAGTCGTTTATATGAAGCGCTTCCACGTAGAGCTATGCTCCGTGATTATGTGATGTGACTAAGCTTACAGACCAGTATTATGTTCTGACTGAGCCTACGGGCTAGTATTATGTTCTAACTGAGCCCTATAGGCTAGT
This sequence comes from Erythroxylum cataractarum, assembly GCA_024703695.1. Lineage (NCBI taxonomy): Eukaryota > Viridiplantae > Streptophyta > Magnoliopsida > Malpighiales > Erythroxylaceae > Erythroxylum > Erythroxylum cataractarum. The sequence continues at coordinate 1,227,383 of JANJEY010000236.1, forward strand.
ATTCTGTTATGACTGAGCCCTACGGGCCAGTACTCTATATATGTGAGAGGCACTCAGTCACAACAATAAGAACTAATGTGAGTCTCATACAAATGTCATATGCATAATATGAATGTTTAAATGGTCTGAATGTGAAATTTTAATTCTATATGATATATGGGTATGTGTTATGTGGCTGGGTGGGCCATCGAGAATGGTCACTCATTGAGTTCGCAAAACTCACCCAAAATTTGCAACTAGTTTTCAGGATTAGAAGAATATCCCGTTAGTCCAACGAGAGTATACACACAGCATTCAAGTGAAGGACAGAGGTTGTGATTAGTCCGCATCTGCATTAGTGTTTTCTTATTTATGTATAAAATTGCGTAGTAGGAAATTTTGTACAAATGATTATGTCAATTGTAAAGTCAAACTGGCTTAAGTGCTTTGTATTTGTAAAAGGGCCCAAGTAGCCATTGAAATTATTATTGATTGTATGTGATGATTGGCTTCCGCATAGTGTGTGTTTGTGATAAAAAAAATTTATACTGACTTTTGAGCGATTGAGTGCTTTAGCACGCCACTCTCGCGGGGCACAGACTCGGATATCACCATCGATGTCGGGTTCAGGTCATTGCGGAAGTGGGGTGCTACAATTCTTCCCCACGTTTCTCCAAAACCGTAACCCTTCTTCCCACATTTCTCCCACATTGGCTGCTTCATCCTCAACCGTAGGGTCTCCAATTGATGGTTCTCAAATTGTTGCCCCATCTGCTTGATGTGTTCCAGAAATGTGGGTTCTTTAATAGTCATCGCCTGTCTTCTCACCGTTGCCTGTGTCTGCTCATCTTTTGCCACTGCTTCTTGCTATCAACTGGTCTCCACCATTGCCTCGTCTGACTCACATCATTCGTGGGTGTTTAATTGCCTTAGTGATGCCAACGATTGACGTCGTTTGTCACTAGTGACGTCATAAGCAAACCATTAATGTTGCTTGTTTGCCAATGGTGTCGCGAGCAACCCAGTCGCTTGTCACCACAGATGGGTGATGATTCGACAAACACAAGGCATAACACACAAAATTTCAAATCCAAAAACAAGGGAACACACTTGATTCGTGGACAAAAGTAATCGTGTATCAGCAATCGCAGTAATGGGCAAAAACTCAAACACGAATAAGCACAACACAAGGCAGTTAACCCAAAAAAATGCTTAACACGTAGAAAAAGCAAATTTTCCAGATCCAGATAATAAGGGTGGTAGAAAAAGAAGGGATTTCAACACAAAACACAATCAATTTCTAGAATTCAAAACGCAAGGAACACAAAAATAATTTTCACAACCATTGCATAGGCATCGTATATGCTCTCAAAGGTTTAAATTTTTTAGGAGATTAATTGTCCCATGTGAAGTACAACAATTGTAACGCAGAGATGAGCATAACATACATAAAGGCAAACTAAAAACAAAATTTTCAAAAATCGCAAGAGCAGTCATGGAAACAATTTCCGGAACAGATAAAAGATAGTTGCGAAGAATAGACAAAAACAGTTCGTAAAAACCTTAATTTTTAACAAATCAATAAGAATCAAGTCTTTAATTCAAGATAAACAATTAAAGGAGGCTCTAATACCACTGTTGGAATCCAACCGTGATTGAATAATAAGTACAGCAGAAAACACAATTTTTACATATTTCTAGCAGATCTCGATAATTGAATAAACTTGAATAAACATAAAACGATTTAGAAATCATACCTTGTTCTCCTTCCTGTTGAAAAATCTTTGAAAACTTTTTATGATTGATCAATCATGAGCTGTTCAAGTGTTGAGCCTCTGATGGTATCTACAAAGCAATTCCGAAACTGATTTGAGAGGAAGAAGACAAAAGTGTTAGCTTCTAAAAAGCTCTTCCCTTTAAATAAAAAAAATAATGTCTTTTAGTAAAATGAATATCTTTAATTATAATTAAAATCAAAATCAAAATCAAAATCTAATTAATTTAATTTTAATAAAATCAAATATCTCATATTTGATCCCCAAAGTTTCTCAAACCTTATAATTAAGTCCAGCTTAATTAAATTAATTTTTTCACAAATTATTCTTTAATGTGTAACCCATTAGGTTCCTAATAAATTGGTAATAATTATAAATTATAATTATAATTCGCAATTATAATTGGATAAATTAAAACTTCTTTTAATTTATCTTTAATTTTTTAATTAAATAATGCATAATCATAAATCATGATTGACATTTAGCAACATGTCATAATTGCCTAAATATCAAGAATATCAAAGTGATTGACTTAACTTGTCCATCCATGGTTATAATGTATTTAATCCTTTTTTCATTCAATATTCTAATTGGACAGAGTATAGATACAGTGTCTACTTTTATCATCCAATCATGTTCGTTCTTGTCAATTAGTAGTTGATTTATAATTGAAATTCGAAAATTGCTTTCAAATATATATCAATTTACTCTAGCCAGATAATTCAATAAATCATTACTAATCAAGAACAGTATAATATTCTCTCTAATTATTTTAGAGTGACGAATTATATATTGGCTTACTCAATTATCTATATATGGTTCATATTGTATCCAATTACTACCGATTGAATAATTCTAAGACGATTTATAAGTAACATCAAAACATAGTAATTCCCACACTAGATTCTTTGGTAATCTCAAATATGAGGATCAATTATACAACCATCATTATGAGATAATCCATAGACACATAAGTGATATTTTATCTGAAATTCTCATAATCGGGTCAGTTCAGTGACTTATTCTCTAATAATCACCACACATTAGTTAAAGTATCTCTATACTTTAATTCATGAGATCAATTACTTTCTTTATAAAAAAGAAACAAAATGTGTTCTAATTTTATCGTTTTAACAATATCTTGTCTTGATGAAACTACAATTAAAATTTTTTAGGAATAATACATTAATGTAAATTGAATCTTACAATTATGATCCTATCGTAATTTCAATTACATATTAATTATTCTAAGGATTTTATCTTTAGTTTTAAAATATCAAATGTAATTAATACATAAAGATAAAGAATGTCTTTATTAATAATTTTGTCACTAAACTTAGCCATTGACTACAGGGCATAAACCAACACACTGAACTCTTCGATCTTTTGAACTAATTAACATAAGGTTTTGCATTATATGTATGATTATTTTTATATCTATATAGAGATGCTTGTTTAGAAGGAAGTCGTCAGATAGAGGACCATAGGTCAAAAGTTTGTCTCGAAGTGAAAAATGGGTGATGAACAAGATCGATTGTTGCCTGTTGCAAATGTGCGTCGAATTATGAAGCAAGTTCTGCCAACAACAGCCAAGATTTCCAAAGAAGCCAAAGAAACAATGCAAGAGTGTGCAACAGAATTTGTAAGTTTTGTAACAAGTGAGGCTGCTGACAAGTGTCACAAAGAGAATAGGAAGACAGTGAACGGAGATGACATCTGTTGGGCTCTCAGTTCTCTAGGATTTGATGGCTATGCTGACGCTATTCTAAGGTATTTACACAAGTTTAGAGGAGCTGAAAGTCAGAGAGCTAACCAAAATAAAGACAGTGCTTCTGGAAAAAAAGACGAAGAATCGAACCATAAAAATACCGAACCAGACTGCCAAATTGGCACTTCCACTCTGCTAGAGTTTAGGATTCTTGACAAGGGTAATAGCTCTCTCGCTGAGGCCTCCTGAGCAGTACTGCGCGTACCTACTATGCTTTGGAATACCTTTAAGAAGGTGAAAAAAAGAAGAGCTTGACGAGAACCAGGGTTTCAATAAGATATAAATAGTTATCTCCGTAGGAGCATTGTATCTCATACAAGTTTGCTAAGCCTTTTCAATAACTCCGCTACTAGATGCTCTTACGTTGTGTTTCAATGTCCACTCGAAGCTTGGCCGCTCACCTTCTTGTAGTATGCTTCTTTCCCTTAAATGTTCAAGTGAGAGATGGTGAGAGTTGATGATATTGCTTGTAATGCGCATGAAAACTTATCACTGTTGTTTGTAATTAATATCTATGCGCTCATATGGTAGATTTAAATATAAGAGGTCCAAATGCACTTGAAGTTCAGTTAACAAGCACCTTCTCCCTGATTCTTATAACTCATGATTAGTCTAGTTTCATTTTGAACACTTCTTTTTCGCTTCCTTTCATGTTTTAGACAATATGCTGCTGTCAATAAAACTGGTAGACTCCATTTCCTCATAAATACTGCAGTTATGTGAATCCCTGATGTTTGTCATGCCCGGGGAAATATGGTAAACGGTTGAGGACGACTTTTACCTATGTTAATGAGTGGGATTGTGCCAAAGTTGACATTATATAACTCAGTTTATTTAGATCACTTGTAAAGTTGTCCATACCTATTTTTTGAGCATTGATTCCCTACCCTACAAGGAGGAAACAGTAACAGAGTTCAAATCCCATCTTCAGTCAGATAAATCATGTCTGAAGCATTTCCTTCAATGGGCCCTTATCCTAACATTTAGAAAACTCATCTGAACCAAAATTCCTAAAAGTTATTAACCTATCGTGTAAGTTCAAACCCTTATTCGTAGAGGTGTAAGTTCCCTACATATACTGGTCAAAATGTTTAAGGGCTATCAATTACTAGCTTTAGGGTTTGCACAACCCTAAACTTGGGGACCACTTTCTTGTGGCTTTACATAACATGAATTCTCGTGAAAATCCAATGAAATCTCGGGCATGCTTTATTTTTAATTATATGCAAATGGATTAGAACCGTATACAACAAATAAGAGGAGAAACGTGGTAAGGGTTTCGTCATACAACCAAGGGTTTTCTGAGGGGACCACTACACAACTATCACCTATTTCTAAGAAAGATGAAATCTGAAAGCGCATTCTTGATACAAAAAGGGAATATAAGAGTCGTCCCACTTAATTTTGTTTCCCAGTTCTAACAATGAAATAGATACAATATTTGAGACAGTACAAGAGACAAAGGCTGATACCCCAAACCATTCGAACTAATTCTTATGGTGAATCCCATATAACAGGATGTTTTTCTTGGTATAATGAATGCACTCTGCAATCATCTATATCAATGCAATACTAGCTGTGATCTTCTTGGTTGAATATTTTCTCTCAACCGAGGCTGCTCCAACGGGCTCCCACCATGAAATTGCGGCATCGAGTTTCATGAACTGTTTGCACTCTATTGCTTGCTGGTGAGCGTTTGGTCACACATTGGGAACAGTGAATCAGAATTAATTGAACTGAATTGCATTGGACCACATTCGTTGAACCAATTTTCCAGGAAAGTAAGCAATAGGATCACAGGTTGTCTATGCAATATGCAGCAATTTGGCACAAGCTGAATGTAGCACCATCGTATTGAAGCAAACCACAAAACACATTTCAAGAATGGCTTTGATCTTCTTAAACTATCTTTCCACCTCAAAATACCTGTGATCCTTGTCGAACGAGTCAACTAAAAGAATAGCAATTGAAAGGTCTTCAAGCCATGCAGACATGAGAATAATGCATGCAGATAGAAATAAGTTCGGTAGTGTGTGCCAAAAGTTCTATCACATTCAATACTAAGAAACCGAAGTCAATCACTTGTTTCAAACGTTTGAAACAGAGTTCAAAGGGTAGATCATGCCACTAGGGTGAACAGGGTTTCCATAACCTAGTTTGTGTTAAAAAAACGGCGATACTTTTATTGATAAACGGACGCAAATACAAGACTCAAAATATCAAAGGATTTGTACAAAACAAGAGTAGAGAAAAGAGACTTGGACACACTACACACACATTATACTTTTCTCTCTTAACTCCTCTCTCTTAACTCACTTCTCTTCACTTTTTCTATGTCACAAAAATGGTGCTTTAGGCAATCCATCACCGAAAGCTCTAGATTGCCCAAGTTGTCAACTTCGACGATTTTTTCAGAATTTTTGTTTTTTTTTTTACATCTAGACTTTTCTTCTTAAATCTAGAATTGTTCTACAAGGTTCTAAAAAATTTGTTAGTGATTTCTTAACACCCTCTTGAGAAAATGGTGACTTTTCTTGTATAAATATCACGCTCACGGACGTATCTTTGCTTTACATTCTTTATAATCGGACAAAAATCTGATGCTTCACTTATTTTCTTCATGCAGGAAGTTTGCAGTCTTCCTTACTTGTATCAGAGTAAGGAGCAGTTGCTGAATAAAGGAAGGCCTCCATGCGAGTTTCAGTTTAGTCGTGCTATAGAAGTTAGTAGCTAGAACAACACATGTACGCAGAGTTGGAGACTATGTAATCGGAAAAATAAAAAGACTTTCTCAATAAATTATGTTATTAAAAAATCGTTTTATTAATTAATTATTCGATATTCATAAATTAACTAATTTTTATAAGGTAAAATAAACTAATTAATTCTCATTTAATAAATTTCTTATTCAATTAAACTTTAACTTTTTGGATAGTTAATTAAAAATAATCTCAATTTTAATTTTATTTTAAAAATCTTTATTCATTAATTTTATATTATTATTCTAATAATCATTAAATTTTTAAACATTAATTCTCTTATTTTACCAACTTAATTTTTTGTCTCAATTATCGAAACATCAACTTGATGGAATGATCTAAGTTTACTATATTTGAGATGCCAATTAGTACACGTTATGAAATAAGCAGTCATCCTGATTCAGTTAAATCACTCTCAAAATCAAGCAATCGATTTAACTAAATGCCATCCAGCATTGAGTGTACCCTACGGCCTTTTAGTAGGAGCTTTTTTAGGCAGATTTCTATAAAATCATATAATTTTAATTTGAAGAGTCAAAACCAAAATTAGGGCCACTAATGGTTGAAGCAAGTTAAGAGTCCAAAATATTCATAGATTTGATAACAAATTGGACTTAAATTCGATCAAACTTAGATAAAAGGCTTATCTAAGGCACTTTTCCAGTTTCAACTGTATTTAAAAAGTTTAAATTCATTTATTGAATTAAAATGGAGTTTTCTTAACTTGAGTAAAATACGAACAACAACTCTAAATCAATCCATTATAAATTTTGAAATAAGATGATTTAAGTTAATAATATTACATATATAAGGAGACATTTTAGGATCATAAATTTTGATTCAAAACTCAATAAAAATTAAATCTTTTTCAAACTTAACCTATTAATTTTGAATTGAGTTAATTTAGATTTTATTTTTTTGTCGTTTCTACCAAAAACTTCAAATTATAAAAACTCATTTAAAGTTTAGCTTAATTTGAAGTTATAGATTTGAACTCAAGTCGACCAAGTTTTAGGTCAAGTTTAAACTTATAAAAACATGCTGAAATTTGACCCTAATTATCCCAACTCTCGCACCAAAACAATGCTATTCTAGTTAATTATACCAGATAATACCATTTTGCAGTACTTGGATTAAGCTCTAGATTATAGTGGAAGTACAACTTGGTTACTTAACATTTTTTTTAGATCAAGCATGGATGAGATTATCGTATACTTATATAAAGAACTAATATATATTTGATTTCTTAGGAATCCTAAAAAAAAAAAGGGAATCAACATTGGAAAGAGCACTAGCTACATTAATTTGTCCCTACTCTCTTGTTTGTCTCAGGAAGATTGATGCCTGTCTCACCCTCATCCATCTGTTTCTAAATTTATAAAGTGAAGAGTGATAATAAGATCAAAGTCAACTACAAACCCGACATTTTATAATATTATTCTTGTCCCTGATATTCCAGCCACAAAGTGAGCTTGTCCAGGCCATAGACTAAACTTCTTTAGAATCTTTCAAGAATTGGAAACATGCTTAGATAAGTTGATCTAGTTTCGAGTTGAGGTTGAGGGGCTATTATATTTACCACTTGACTAACTTGAAAAATGTAAATTGAAAGTAAATACATTTATAAATATTACTTGAATTGATATTATTATTAATTCATTTGTAACCCGTAATTTATAATTTAGTTTATGTAACTGATAATTTATTTAATAAAATTTTTATCTTCCAATTAAGTTAATCTATGAACTAATTAATAGAACAAAATTCCAACTTCTTATTGTGTATCTTCTCCAATTTAGTTGCTTTCCGCAAGTTGATCCACAAAAAGAGAATCAATACCATTCCATGAATAACAATAACAAGACATGTGGTATGGGCATACATCATCTTGATTGTGAAAGGGGGACCCAAATGGAAGCTGTGGTCAAAGGTGTTGACTTCCACCACAAGGTCAACTTGGAGCTCTCATGCTGCACCCAGTACCCTCCCCTGAACAGGCTGATCAAGAATTTTGCTTGAGAAACATTACATGTACTCATAGGAAATGGTCTGAGCCTTATCAATGAAGAGAACACATCTCTCCACAATAGCTTCTCTTCAACCTCACTTGGAAACTTGCTTATACTCTCCAGAATCCTTGGACCCAAGAACTCTTTGACTAGTAGTTTGAACCCCACATTGTATCCACCACAGGTACTGCTTGTGAGTGAATCAGAAAGTGCAGTGTAGTGGTGAAGAGCCTCACAGAAGAACTCCGCAAAAGACATTGACGGGATTCTGACAAGATTGAACAGTTCTTCTTCTACCAGGACAACAATCTTAGGTGATAATCTGCAGATACCAGACAAGAAAGTCCTGACGAAAGCAAAACTTCGGCTTGGCATGTGAAGCTGGTGAATCATGCAATTAGCCACAAGTGCATTATTATCACCAAGTGCAATCCTTGAAAAATCTTCTTCACTCGCTATCACCATCTGCTCGAATTCGAATGACAGGTTGATTGAACCTGCGAACTCTTTGAGTCTTCTTCCTGTCTGATAAACCGTCGTTGCGTTCTCTTGTTCATTTACAATGGCTGTAACTTTAAAAGAAGCCGATGCAGTCTTTCTAGTGAGGAGATCAACCATCAATGGAGGCCATTGGCTTCCTTCCGAAATGTCGAAATCAATGATGTGAATCTCCTGATCACCTTCTGTGGCCTCGAGAATTGCTTGGTTGGCTGTGAAATGTGCAAACTTGACATATGGAGAGAGTTCTTGGAGAACCTGAAAAGCCGGCATGGTGTTTGCAGGTTGTAGGGAAACAGATTTTTGCAGAGCATCAATGGTTTTATAGTGCAGAGCTTGAGTGAAGAACAAAGCCAGCCTGTGGAAACGGTCATCGCCATTTTCTCCGTGAAATAAGAGAAACTTCAGCTTCGCAATTATAGAGGAAGAGAGAGTCCAGTTTCTTGCTTCAACAGCTTCAGCTCCCTTCAACAGAAGATCCGTCAAGCTGGTTTCTTGCATGACCTCTTCCTGAACTCTCTCCAATCCCGAACTTTCTCCCGCAACTCGTCCCTCATGTGTTTCCAGGATCGTTTCAGGACCCAGTTCGTCACTGATGAAGTTGGGACTTTCAACATCCATCACCGAACGGTGGTTCGTTCCATAACTGAAGTCCATGAGCTCTGATTCGATTGCGAGCAATCTTTCCAAGCAGTGTTCATCAAAAACCATCTCCTCGATGCTCTCTGGAGATAATGGATCATCTTCTGTTTCTCTATACAGAACAGCACTTTCCAGGCTACAGTCAGTAAGATTCTGCATGTAGCTTGGTTCCATGTGGTGATGTGGTTACACTTTTGTGAGGTACAACTCTATCTAACCAATGGTTACTTAAATAGCATCAGAAGCTATGCAAGTTGCACAGACAATTTCCAAATTCTAAAAAAATCTGAAAACAAGAAAATTTTGAAGTACTACATTGGGATGAGAAATATTCCTGGAGTCTTGGAATTTTCCCCATTGGAATGGAGGCATTATCCCATATGTCAGACAATATCATTTAATACTAATATGTTGGATCAAAATGTCATATCATATTCTTCAATTTTCCTTTCCTACATTAACGTATGTGGACAAATCTAGAATTAACAATGCACTGGTTCCACCTTAGCAATCCTTTTTTTTTTTTGGTCGGCCATAGCACAAGGTGTTTTGCGAGAGTTCTAATTATGAGAATGACACCTTGAAGTCATCTACACTCAAACTATTCTCTACTTGCACCCGGTCAGTTCGTAAGGGGTAAAGTACTGAACAAACTGGTCACTCCATTCCCAAGACTTGAACCTAAGACCTCGGTTAAGGAATGAAAGTGCTGACCCACTCACACCAACTAATTTAGCTCCACCTTAGCAATCCTTAAGGTCTAACTTTAAGTTCAATTTTTCTTTTTGAAATTTAAACTCAACTAGAAATGCATAAATGTAAGTTGAGTCAAATCAATTTCAATGCATTAAATTCAGATTAATTTAATTAAAATTTGAATTAAATTTGAATAATTTATTGTAACGAACATGATTATATCTAAATACTCAAATTTAGCCAAACCAAAATTGTCAAATTTCATGTTAGCGGGCCCGAGGCTGAGACTAATTCGCCATTCCTACACAAATCTCCCTATATTGCATTGCGAAAGGCTCATTCACTACAAGAAAAGTAGGAATTAGCGACGGATAATTTCTGACAGAAAATAAAGCGTAGTAAATTAGCGACGGAAATGGTATTTCCGTTGCTAAAATCAACGTGAAAAAATTCATTTAGCGACAGTTATAATTTTTGTAGCTAAAAATAGAGGAAAATCGTCCCGGCAAAATTAGCGACGGACTTTAGGGACGGTAAAAGTTTCCATCAGTAATTGGACTGCAATTAGCGAAGGAAAAGATATTTCTGTCGCTAAATCGACATGAAAAAAATTTATTTAGCGACGGTAAAAGTTTCCGTCAGTAATTGGACTGCAATTAGCAACGGAAAACATATTTCCGTCGCTAAATCGACGTGAAAAAAATTATATTTAGCGACGGTAAAAGTTTCTGTCAGTAATTGGACTTCAAATAGATACGGAAACATATTTCCGTCTCTAAATATACTGAGGGAAGGCGGCATAATAAAATTTAAAGGCAAGAAACAAAGGCGGTATAATAAATTTTAAAATTACCGACGGAAATTTCCGTCGGC
>JANJEY010000236.1:1243943-1254824 GCA_024703695.1 Erythroxylum cataractarum
AACACGTGATGTTCTGAAAAGAATCAAAAAACGACATTCCTCTCCTAGCTAAAGAAATAGAATCTGTCAAAAACACCAAAGCTGCTCTTGGTGGCTAAAAAAAGTCTCCCTAATCTAAAACCTAATTTTCACTTATATACTAATGAAACTAAGGCCCACAGAATTGGCCCATCCAAAAATAGTGTTTTATTTCTCCTTTGCGTTGGCCCTCCAATTTATAGCTGCTGATGATGACAATTAAGTGAGTTAGCCCTCCAAATTTTGTGATGTCCGTAGCTTATTGCGTGTCCCTTTTAATTGCTCCAATTAAAAACCATCAGCTCCTCAACTCAACGTTGCTACCATTCTTCAAACCTTCCTTACTCCAGCTGCATAATCGCTGCTTCAGCTGCCCATTTAATTTACTTGCATTTGTTGGTCCATTGCTGCATTTCACGTGTCTCCTCCCTATGGCTGTAGCTTAGCAACTGATTTATTTCCCTTCAATTAAAGTGAGAAAAACTAAGTAGAATCTCATAATTAAACACAATAAGGTTCAAATAAGCAAGGAATAAAGGACCAAAAACATGTTGAATTTGCAAGCTATCACATGTACGTAATTCAAGCTAACACGCTCATGTAATTGATTAGGTTATTAATTTAGGTAACTTTTGTATCAAGAATAGCTGTTGCTATTCTATTAGATAAAACATTTTTCTTAAAGGCAATTTAGATGCAAATTTAGTAAAAGAAATGGTTATTATCTATTAGTATGCAGCTATATTTCAGTTAAAAATATACAATTAACATACATTATATATATAGTAATGCATTTATATTGTTTTATGAAAATAATAGTTTCTACTAAAATTATTAACTCTTAATTTAAGATTAAGGTGCCATCAAGTAACTATATATTTACAATTTGGCACCTTCTGTATGTGCAAACAAATTGGCCGAAGATTCTTTGATTCACTATATGTATTTTATCTTTAAAATGACCATTTTACTTATACTAAGCGAGCATGCCAAACTCTTCCGATGCATTTATATATATAGCAAGTCACATCGAATACACGTAATAAAGTCACTTAGAGCCTACTAAGACAAAAGGGCAAGCGTTGAAATTTTGATGCAGTTAGTCCCTTTCTCGAACAGCTTAAATGCTCGTCCATGGATAGCCTTAACCTACGTACCTAAGTTTTTTGAACACACAACTTAGCTTTCTTATACTCACTTATCTTTGGTAGGATTCTTCCACCATTATTATGAACAATAGGGTTAGCATTATCTAGATTGAATGAAGTTTGAGAGCTAGATTTTGTAACACATAGGATAGACCTTATTACGTGTTTTGGATCATTCATAAAAGGGTTAAAAACGAAGGAAATGCGGAATATCTGATTTCGGTTCCATATGAACTTCCAAAACAATTTTCGAGGCTAAAAAGAGCTCCAACTTCATTCTTTCGGGACCTTTACGGAAAACGTTCACAGACACGCAATTAACATCTTTCTACAGTTTTTTCAAGACGTAAGTGTTCTTAACGGGTCAGAAGATCCATATGTTTACGAATAATATGGTCAATTGTAGAAGATCTTAACCTTTATATATAGTTTTCATATCAGATTTTTTCATTTTAAGTTCGATATACGTCTGATCCACACTAATTGTCAGACTTCGAATAATTGATTTAGACCATTTATTTAGTCACTTTATTATCTTTATCTGGATCAAATTACGTAACTTAATTTATAAGTTATTGAAAATATGAAAATATAATTAATAATTGTTCAAATTTATGAGGAAGGACAAAATTGTCCAACATTCCCCCATAGACAAGTATTAATTGCAGTTTTATCTAAGTTAAATTTTTTTTATAAAAACGGTTAAGTCACACTAATGTATTGATATCAAATTTAAAAAAATATTTGATCCAAAGGTAACGACAGTTCAACATTCCATCCTACAAGGTTTTTAATATAAAATTTTTGTAAACACATGTGTTATGTGCGACACAAGTCCAATATAATTACGAATATCTATTACCTCACTAACATGAATGAAAAAATGAAGTGTGGCAAACTAGGATGATATCTATATGATCTAAAACGTATCATCTTCGCCTGTAGGTCTCAATTTCTCTAACTTATGCTAAACTACATATGCTAAATTGCAGTAGAGAAATTCGGTTTTCTTTCATCAAATGTTAAAATGCATTAGAAAAAATTTGTTTTCTCTCACTGAATACTAAACAACATTAGAGAAAACCTTTACATTGCTCAACTTTATGTTAAATTACATTAGAAAACCTTTTATGGGATTGAAAACTTATATCCTCCAATGTCATGTTAGTTTATGGATATTCGTGCTAAACTGTATGTGTCAAAATGACATAGACTCAAGGTTAATCTTTATATATGTCCAATAACCTTTAAAATACTTAAGATCAATACAAATCTTAAGTCTTTCATATGTACTATGACTATACACAAGAACAATTATTACTAAGGATAAAAAGATGATCATCTATATTCATAAATAATCATAATGTCATAATACATCAAAATGTACAAACTTTTAAGGAGCAAATACAATAATCCATAACTACTACTATCTGAGGACCTTATCACGCCCATATTGGATACATGTTTAACAAACATTAGTGGGCAAAGTCCTTTAGTCAATAGATCAGCTAACATCTCCTCAGTCCTAATGTGCTCTACTTCAACGTCACCCTCATGAATCAACACCTTTATAGTCAAGTACTTGTCATTTAAATTCTTAGACCTTATGATATTCTTGTTGTTGTTACTAAATAACACTGCAGCAAGATTATCACAATATAATCAAATGGGTCTAGTTATTGAATCTACTACAGACAACTCATAAATCAAGTTTTTGAGCTAAACTACTTGTATAGTAGTTCCATAACATGCAACAAACTCTGCATGCATAGTCGAGGAAGTTACCCGTGTCTGATTGACACTTTTCCACGATACTGCATCATCTACCAATATAAAAATGTACCCTGAAGTGGATTTTCAATCATCCGAACATATAGTAAAATCGCAGTCTGTATACTCTGTGAGTTTTAAATCGTTGACTTTTCTATATATCAACGTATAATCCTTGATACTCTTTAGGTATCTCAACATTTTCTTAGCTCCATTCCAATGGTTTACACCTGGGTTAGCCAGATATCGACCTAACAGTCCAACAACAAATGCAATATCCGGTCTAGTGCACACCTGGGCATACATCAGGCTGCCAACTGCACTAGAGTACGAGACATTCCTCATAGCCTCTCTCTCAACTTCATTCTTTGGATATTGTGCCAAAGATAATCTCTCACTATGAGAGATAGGTGCTACAATAGGTTTACAGTAAGACATATTAAACCTTTGTAGCACTCTCTCAATGTATGCTCTTTGTGAGAGGCTCAATGATTGTTGAGATCTGTCTCAGTGAATCTACATACCAAGCACAAAAGATGCTTCACCTAAATCATTCATGTTAAAGTGTTGGCCAAAAGTTGCTTTACTTCATACAATATGGTCAAATCATTTGATGCGAGCAAGATATCATCCACGTATAGTAATAGAAAGATAACTTTACTCTCCCTGACTTTATAATATAAACATCTTTCAACTTTGTTTTCCACAAAATCGAATAAGGTCAAAACCTCATCCAACTTTAGGTACCATTATCTGGAAGCTTGTTTCAGACCGTAAATTGATTTAGTCAACTTACAAACTTTGTCAATTGCATCTTGATCCTGAAACCCTTTAGGTTACTCCATATAAACCTCCTTATAAAGTTCACCATTCAGGAAAGCAATCTTAACGTTCATCTGATGTAGCTCTATGTCATAATAAGCTACTATTGTCATAATCACTCTAAATACATCCTTCGAGGATACAAAAGAGAAGGTAACATTAAAGTCAACTCCTTCTCTCTGAGTGAATCCCCTAGCAGCTAAACGCGCTTTAAACCACTCAGATTGACCCTGTGTGTCCTTTTTGGTCTTAAATAGTCACTTGCAACTGACAGGTTTGTAATGTTGATGTGAATTGACAAGCTCCTATACTTTATTAAACTTCATAGATTGCATCTCATCCTTATCGCTTCCCACCACATATTCACGTGTGATCTAGAAACGACTTTTGTGATCTACAACATGTCTTATGCCATAGTCTTGTTCACCCAAATAGACTATGTAATCTGGTGAGATAGTAGGTTGTCTCTCTCTGTTGAATCTGCATAATTGCATAGGTTCTTGTACCTCAGAATTATGTTCCTGAGCAGGCATAAGTTCTTGTGTCTGCATAGGCATGGTACTTGGACCTTCATCCACCGAACCTAGTTGTATGAGAAGAGGATATGAAATAATCGTAGTATCCATCCTGCTATCTCCTGGAGGGTGTGAGGATCCTCCCTCATCATGGACATCATATTCTAGAAACTTATTCGTCTACGATTCCACTATTTTGACCCCTCCTTCTTTACAGTAAAATTTGTAGCCGTTAAAGCGGTTAGAATAACCTACCAAATAGTAACGAGTGGAACGAGGTTATAATTTGTTCTTATAAGGATTATATAACCTTACCTCAATAGGGCAGCCCCATACATGAATGTGTGTAAGGCTTGGCTTCCATCCTTTCCAGAGCTCAAAAGACGTCTTAGATACTGACTTACTTGGGACTCTATTTAAGATATACAATATTGTTTTGATAGCTTGACCCCCAAGGTGTTCGAGTAGGTTAGTCATGTTTTGCATTGATCTCATCATGTCCTTTAGGATGCAATTTTGTCTTTCAGCTACACAATTTTGCTCAGGACTACTTGACATAGTGAGCTGAGCTACTATTCCAATTGATTTCAAATACCTGACAAACGGACCCTTTTCTTATCCTGTAACTCCATATCTGCCATTGTATCCCACTCCCTTGTCAGATTTGACAATCTTTATTGATTTTCTCAACTGGTTCTCAACCTCAATCTTAAAGATCTTGAACTTATTAAGAACTTCAGACTTTTCCTTAAGTAGGAACACATAACCATAGTGATAATAATTGTCGATAACCGTCAGAAAATATCTAGCTTTGCATAACGTGACTGTATAGGGACTACTAACGTTTGTATGTATGAGGTCTAATAAACTAAAAGCACGAGTTGATCATTTTTCTATATCTTAGTCAACTTATCCCTACAGTAATCAATACACGTTTCCAGATTACTGAAATCTAGAATTGAGAGAATGTTATCCTTTATCAATCTCTCAATCTCTCCCTGAAAATGTGGTCAAGACATTTATGCTACAACATGTACGATGTTTCTTTTATGAAGTCTCTCTTTTGAGTAACAAATTTGACTATAAAAGAAGAGGCAAATATTTTGTTAGGAGTAAGACACATTCTATATAATCCGTAAAATAAGAAAACAGTTCGGATATGTATTGTATTGATAGAAATATTTACAATCGAAGTATCAAATACATAAATTCTTTTATAATTAAGAGAAAATTATTGGGAAATTCAAAGAAAATGTTAATTTTCAAACAAATTTAGAAAATTTTTAAAGCAAGATGATCAATAGGTTATCCAATTTCATTAACACAATGTGGTTAAATAATATACAAGAGATCATTCTAGGCCGTGAGATATATATGAAAAAGATATTACAAGAGATAACGATGGACAATGCTAACAGTTAGTAGCGACTATCTCCAATAACATGAATAGTCGATGTTTCAATTGATGAACCATTGGATAGTCATAAAGACTTCTTAAAAATTAAATAATCAGTGTTGATCGTGGATGTTGCAGCTTTGATGAGTTCATCGAGTTATGAACTGAAACAGAAACTTACCAAATCTCAAACGGTTCAATGATTACGATCGACCTTTGTACTAAGGTAAAAAACATACATATCAGAATCTAAATTTCTTTCGAAACTTTGATCTTCGCTATATAGTACTAAGAAAAAAGTTGACCAACCTATCCATTCACTGTTAAGCCGCACTATCTACACAATACTGAGACATACAAATCTGATGATAAGTATACAAATCAAGGGGACATAGTTACTGTTAAACACCCACTGTTATGAGAATTATCACGTTCATAATATTATCGTTTAACAGATAACGATTACTCTTATCTCTTCCAGGTGCTATCCAGCCACAAAAAAAGATATGAATCTGAAGAAGTGGGTACATCTCGTACAAAAATGAAAAGCCGACAATTTAAGCTTAAACTTAGCTACAGATATGGAAAAGCACCTCCCACTAGCTTCATTTGCTTATTTTCTGCACCTCTATGAATGTTTAACAATGACCCTTTATAGGATTTTATGTCCTCTCAAAACACTCGTTCTTAAGGATCAACATAGTACGTGATTCAGATCATCCTGCTTGTTATTAACCTATTCAAGCATGTTCCATTCAAGTATCAACTTGACTCTTTAAATATATTACCAAAAGTTCTGCTAGAAATCGTTACTTTAATTTAGAGCCACTAGCAGCAATTAGTTTATATGAGTTTGGTGGATTGCAATTAGACTACTTTGCATGGAAAAAAGTTCACAGTTTTTTGCAGACTGAAGATTTGAGGGATCTTTAGGGGACCGTATACAAGTTTAAACTTGATAATCTATTTATTTTTTAAAAAAATTATATTATCTGAAGAGCATTACATGGACAAATTGTGGGTTACAGATGGAAGTGTTCTGTCCTTCATGTAGTTGTCTTAGAATTATCCAAATTTATTCAATTCCTAACCAAGCCAAATCTTGCTAGTTAAAAATAAGATTTGCAATTTGCACACAAAAGCATGCATAGTGCTACCAATTAAAACTTGAATTATGACCCAAGATAGTATTATTCAGTGAACTTGTTGAGAACTCCAACAGGAACTCCAATTCGGGTATAAAGGATTTTATATCTCCTATCCCTTTCGATATGAGATTGTGATACCTTCTGTCTCATTTGCGGAATCTTACAGCTTACTTAGAAAAACACATTTAGAATGTGTCAGGCAAGGAATGAGAATGTATGGGTGAAATAACCTGAAAAGACATTGGCATGTGCAAAATAAGAATGAAAAAGCAAACCATAAGAAGATTACTACTAAGAGACACACAGATTTATGGACTCAATGCATATCTATTGGAAACTGTTCTCTTTAGCGTACAATATTCGAGTTTGAGTTGAGTCTGACTATAGAAACTTTACTAGCAATGGAACAAAACAATCAAAATAATCTAGCCTGAAACTTCACTATCTTGTATACAAGTGTGTGTGTGTAAAAGCCCACTAAAGCGATCTTTAAAAGCATAATTTCAGTGTCAACTTGGTATTAGGAAGGTTCATGAGCCCTTCCTTGGTTCTCTGGGACCCTAAGAGCAATTTGGAAATGTGATTCATGGAATGCAACTGCCACAAACAGAAAGTGGGAAGGTCCCAGTTTGATTAGAAAGTCCATTATAAAAATACTAAAGCTGATTTGGGAATCCATTTCCAGATAGTTAAAAACCTTCAATTTATTTAAGCTAAACCACTGATTGTGGGCTAAAACACTCGGAATATTCTCTGCTACAATTATTTTACTGAAATAATTGCAAAAATACTACCGTCAAATCCAACTACTTACCTCTCATCCCTATATATAGTCTCCATTTTCAGTCCCTGCCAAGAACTTGTGTCTCAATCTCTTTAAACTACTCAATCCAACAAGCATACTACTCTCTGAAGCATGTCAACTTCCACTTCAACCCCTCAAATGGCTCACGATTTTTTTGTCGAATTATACTATAGAAGATTCCTGTTGCATGACCCACTTGACAAATCACCATCTGCGGCAACTCCTCCAGCTCCCGGAAACGGCCGCGATCCCTCAGAACCTTACTCTGGAGACAGCACCTTCGATGCAAATGTTGTTATGGTCTTGGCTGTGCTCTTATGTGCACTGATTTGCTCACTTGGATTGAACTCTATCATCAGGTGTGCATTAAGATGTTCTAGTTTAGTTGCCTCTGAGTCTGCTAGTAACCCTTCAGCTAGTTTGGCTAACAAAGGAGTGAAACGAAAAGCTCTGAAGACTTTCCCGACTGTAACCTATTCAACTGACACGAAACTCCCTGGTCTCGACACGGAGTGTGTTATATGTCTGTCAGAGTTCACAACCGGTGAGAAAGTGCGGCTTCTTCCAAAGTGCAACCATGGTTTTCATGTCAAGTGCATAGACAAGTGGCTAAGCTCACATTCTTCGTGTCCCACATGTCGACACTGCCTGATCGAGACATGCCAAAAGATTGTTGGTTGTAGCCAAGCTAGCTCATCACAGCCATCACAGCCAGTTCAGGAAAGGATTGTGAACATTGTACCAGTAGAACCAGAAGATTATTTACATAATTATAGGTAATTAATCAACCAAGTTTCAGGTTTTAATTTCCAAGTTAATTGTAATTATATGTTAGCATTAAGTTGAGCCCTGAAACCTGAAAAGATAAACACTTGAAAGGAACTTTTCCAGGTTACAGGCTTACCACCATTCACTAGGACTGTAGAGTAGAATGTAAATGTCCATACAGTTTCAGAAATTGCAACTTCTGTTTAATCATTGTGTCCCTTCTTTTTCATTCTCTTTAAGGCCAAATCATATCTGCAAAATTCTTGAATCGAACCAAGCGAAACCTGAAAAGATAAACACTAGAAAGGAACTTTTCCAGGTTACAGGCTTACCACCATTCACTAGGACTGTAGTGTAGAATGTAACTGTCCACACAGTTTCAGAAATTGCAACTTCTGTTTAATCATTATGTCCCTTCTTTTTCATTCTCTGTAAGGCCAAATCATATCTGCAAAATCCTTGAATTGAACCAAGTGGAATCTAGCAGTGGTGACAATAGGAATCTGATATGGAAAATCTCCAAAAACCCAAATAATGTCACAAGGAGTGACCAATAAGCTAGTACAGTTAAAAGATTTTTGCTGATAAACAAAGCATACAGAAGTTTTCTGATAGTGCTTATAGCATCAAGGACATTGCTATTATTTTTTTAATGGCAGGGAATATCAGAATGAAGAACATTTTGAATTCTTGGAGAGAAAAAGATAAGTATAGTTTAGAATTTGAGGCCAATGGTCAGATCAACTCAGAACACAAAGAATAGAGACTGTAGTTGGTTACATTTTTTATTGATGAAAGGCACTAACTTAAGTTCCTAAGAATTGGTCTAATCAAAGCAAATTATAATTAAATATGGGCACTAACAGAAAGTGATGAACTATTGCTGTTTTTTCTCCAATCCTACAAACTGATGGGAGTGAATGTGCAAATGTAAGGTGGAAAAATTGTAGCAGTTTCATCATGCAAAATAAAAATGTCAGTTAATTGAATAAAATAGAGGTTAAGTAGAACATTAAGAAAAAAATAATATGGAAGCTGAGGGTGAATGCACTAAAGTATTTTCATATCAAAGGAGATATATTCAAAGGGTGATAGTGTACCATAGTACACTAAAAGAAGAGGGCACTAACTAATTGCAGCATTATCCTTCAATCAAGTACTGAATTTGCAAAGCCATACTTGGATTTTTTGGAAGCAAAACAAAAAAATAGGGTCATATAATTGAACATAACATAATGAAATCACCTTCTTTTATATGCTGAAATGACATATAAACATCCCCATTAGCACCCACAATTTTTTTTATTTTTATTCATATAATTCATGTTTTAAATCGCGGTTATAATATTATCACTTTATAATTCTAACTGTCGTTTTAATTTACCACAATTATAATCACAGTATTGGTTGAAATAATTTGCAGTTATAATATGATTCGTAATTTGTAATTTTAAATTTTGATAAATTTTAATAAAAAAAATTTTAAATATGTTTTTTAATTGATGCTTATATTGGATAAGTTCTTCTTGATTAAGCACCACAAAAAGTTGATGGAGGGCTAAGAATGCAGTTTATTTCATATATCATCAAATTCCATAACTATAAACTTTTGAAAGGAAGTGGTGATGGTGGAGGTAGAATCATAGCCCTCATATTCTTCTTCTCATTGGTTTTGTAAGGCCAGTAACATGTTAAGCAAACAGCACCCTTCATCTTAAACCCAAAACATCAAGTTTCTAGTTATCTGGCCCTTAAATCTTCGTCAGTGTGGATTACAAGCCCAAGAAGATGAGTTTGAGCAAGAAAATTTGTCAAATAAATGAAGTTTAGTTTAGTTTCTGAAAGAGCTTAACTTTTGTGTATTTAGTTTAATAATCATTAATAGATCACATATTTTATACTTAAATTGACTTGATCCACCAAGTGTTTATTACCAAGAGGACTCATTCTGTAAAACTAAGTATTATATTAGTGTTAGTACGTAGAGGAGACCTTATTACGTACCTCAGGATCACGTGAAATGATCAAAAACGAAGGTAATGCGGAATACCTGGATTCGGTTTCATCTCGGATTCCGACGCCGATTTCGAGCTCTAAACGTCTCCAAATCTCCCGGGTCCTTTAGTGAAAAGCGTTCACCGACGTTCGGGCTAGGCCTTTCTACAGTTTCCTCATCGTTCCGAGCTTCCTTAACGGGTCAGGAACCTTATGCTCGTAAACATTCTTATGAGCAACTGCAGGAGACCTAACCTATATATAGCTTTCATATCGGGCTTCCCCATCACAAGGCCGATATGGACCCGGTCCACACTGATCGGGACCCATTTTCCATCCGAACTTCGACCCATTAATTTAGATCATTTATTGGGCCACTTTATTATCTTTATCTGGATCAAATGGCGTAACTTAACCGGTGATCGCGGCTTATCGTTCAATCCTAAGATTGATCCTTGGAAACCGGTCAAAATCAATTTATACCAAGAATTGCAAC
>JANJEY010000236.1:1289582-1309135 GCA_024703695.1 Erythroxylum cataractarum
CAACAAACTGGAGCTTCCCCTTTTCTCTTCTTCTTCTCCTCTCCCTACGACCTTCTCTTCTTCTTTTTCTCTTCCTCTTTTCTTCTTTCTTTTCTTTTCTTCTTTAATTTCTTAAACCTACAAGATAGGACAAGTACTAAAATACCCCTCCATGCAAGCCTTAAACATCCTAACTCATGTACCTTGATCATTTTGCCCTCAACATTTCTACTCTTTCAAACACTTATTCCATACTAATCTCAAATAAATCCAAATTTTTCATGAATATTTTCAATAAAATCAAACTATGCTATAAATCATAAATCAAAATAATTCAAACTTAATAACTTCAAGAAAACAAAAATTTGGGGCCCAACAGTGTGAGTCAACCTAGATGATATTCTTATGATTGATCTATTCTGTTTAACTTTCAGTTATTAAATTTTTTATGATTTGTTTGTGAATTCCAGACTTTAATGGTCCTAGGAGTTTGATATTCAGGAATATATTAGAAGTGTTCTGTTTGCATCTAAATTCTGAATGATATCTGTATGCTCAACGAAAGTTGAATATCGGACTTAGGTTCGATGAATGTGATATTTTGTTTGTGCATTATAAGTGAATGTTATACATGACATATTCTGTTATTTGATGCATTTCATAAAATGCATGCTCAAATAAAGGCGTTGTAATCAGAATGACTAGTCTGAAAGAGCTTTAAGCTCAGGATTCTGCACGTAGAGCTTTGTTAGGTAATTTATGTATCTAACTAAGACAAATGGGCCAGTATCTGTATCTATATTTGAAAGGTTCTCGATCACAACAAATAATAACGAATCTGGAGTCTCATATGTATCTGCATTTGTATATTTATGATTATGAGATGTGATCATGAAATCTTTTCTGAAATGTGATTGATTGGGTTATACATGTTTTGAAAGAATGTTAGTGAAAATGGTTGGTTATGTGATATTTGTGTATTTGATTTGAGTGAGATCATCGATGATGATTCATTCTTTGAGTTCGTAAAACTCATAAAAAATTACAACGTGAGGTACAAGACAGAAGACCTAGTTCCTAAGATTTTCTAGAGGAACATTTTGGATTAAGATATGATTTAACGGTCTATCAGCTAATATTAGATGAGTTATAGATTGTATTTTGTAGTTATTTTTGGCATATAGAACTTTTGTATAAGGGATTGTAAATACTAGTTTCAATGACTACAATGTAAACTTTTGTCTATAAATGAAATGAAATATTGAGGTTTTAAGTATTGTATATTATTTAAGAGGTTATGTTTGCTCTAACATACCATTGTTAGAAGATATGTACTTGAATGTCCTCTGGTTGTTTGGGTATATACTCTATGGTAACGGGATGTTACAACTTTACATTGAAATAAACCTATCTTATTCTTATATATTTATACAATCGATCCAATTTTACATTAAAATAAAATAAAAGATATAATGATTCATAAATATTTAATATATTAAAAATAAATTAAATTCAACTTATATTAATAAATTGAATTATAAAATTGGCTAATTTTTCTTATAATGCATTCTTAACTTGATTTGAGATTCATAGATTTGAATTGTGTAGCATGATTAAATTTAGACATTTTAACTTATTTTTTAAAATAAGTTCATTTTGATTTATAAATTTAAATTTAAATGATATTTTTTAGAAAAAGAATTTGAACCAACATTAAATTTAATTGAAAAAACTCATTTTAATTTATTGATTTTAAATCAAATTATAATATTGTGCTGTATATTTTTCTTTGCTTCTTTAGGATGATAGACTTGTAACTAAAGGTGACAATAAGGACTGAGTTTAAGCCTAATTAAGTCTGAGCTTAGCTTGAAATTCTATGTCTTGGCTTAAGCTCGATTTCAAGTTTAAATGGGTATGAGATCCCAGGTACGTGTGTATGTATGTATATTAATTTTTAAAACAACATTAATTTACTCAAAATAGAGTTGTTTTATATTAAACTTTCAAGTTATAAGTTGGACAGTTTAAGTTCAAGTTTAATTTGAAGCCTGAAAAAAAAAGTTTGAACCATTTAAAATCTAATTAATTTGAAATGATCTAATTGATTTTGGGTTCGAACGT
The DNA here is from genome assembly GCA_024703695.1 of Erythroxylum cataractarum. NCBI lineage: Eukaryota > Viridiplantae > Streptophyta > Magnoliopsida > Malpighiales > Erythroxylaceae > Erythroxylum > Erythroxylum cataractarum. The sequence continues at coordinate 1,291,686 of JANJEY010000236.1, forward strand.
AACTTAACTTGAAATATTACATTTGAACCCGAACTTAACTCAAATTTTAATTAAATTCAAGGTAGTAATTCAAGCTCGATTAAATATATATATTTTTTTAAATTATATTATTTTATATGAAATTTTATATTTTTATAAACAATTTAAGTTTAAATCTGATCCGAAATAAAGGTTAAGTCTAACCACTCACATGAAATCAAGGTTAGCCATAAATTATGGGAATTTAGTTTTGATAGTTTGAAAGACTTTAATTTGACACATGAACATGACTTGTTGAAAATGTTAATGAGACGGAAACTTGGAATTAGTGAAGTAGAAGTATACTTTGATCGGATTACAACCGGACTTACTTAGGTCAAAGACAACATACAAAATTCTATCTTGAATATATTCCTATAGACATTGATTGCATTGATGATGAGCTAGATCATAATGAATTGTCCTATATGGTAAAATTGATGAGTTTCATTTTGAGTGTTTGTTAGAGGACATAAGAGTTTATTATCAATATGCATGATTATATAAGAGTAAAATATAACCAGATAGGTCAGACTGACCCGCTTTAATCGTGGCCCATCAAGTTACAAGTCGAGCCAAGGGTCCGGCAAACCCGGCTCAATCTGCCCCATTAACATACATACAATTTGTTACTATTGACTTTTATGAATTCCTACTTTTACCAAGAGCCAAGCCTGTTTTAATTTTTCTGGGTTTTGTAATAGGTTTGTACTTGATTTCTAAATCAAGCGGCTTCAATCTACGGTTCAAAAAGCCAGACTTCTACGTTCATATTTTGGCTTGTTAGGTAATAAACTAATAATACGTGAACGTAGACAATTTCTACACTCTTCATGGGGTAAACTGTGTTGAAGATTACCTTATCACCTTACTATTAACTGTAATTGTCTAGTGCTGCCAACTCAATGAACGTAAATTTACAGGTTATTGAGTCAATTTGAAAATTTATCTAATATGTATTTAAAGAATAACAAAGAGCGGTTATGAGTTTCTTCGTTTCAAAAATAAAACATTAGGTTAGTAAAAATAATGTTTCTACCTAATTTATAAAATTTTAAAAAAATTAACTATTAAATTAAAATCTCATAATCTGTTATTTAAATAAATTATTAGTAATTTAATAGTTTCTAAATAATCTTTATATTTTTATTTTATTAATAATTTAAATAAAATAGTATTATTTATTTATTTAATAAAATATACTTTTTAATGGTGTGATATTACAATATTAAAAGAAGAAGGCAAATCACTTTAGATAATGTTTTAAATATATTGTGACGTGAAACTTACCTACCCATTAACCAAAGTTATCTTCTATCCTTGACGTGTAAGCTTCATCTTCAACAAAAAGCTCCTTTCTTTTTCAAATAGATAATCTCTAAATTTTGAATAAGATTACCTTTTTCTTATTTTAAATTTTTTTGCAAAATGCATATACAATAAAAGGTAAATAAGATTATTTAAGTACTAATGCTGCATATATTACGACCTTTTTTAAAGAATCTTTTATATTGGTTACGATGACTTTAACTTTATTTTATTATAAATACATCCATCAAAATATTGAACATTTCAATATTTGATAATGAAAAATTTAAGGAATTAATCGTGAATTTGTGACGCATTTACAATTTTAAATTAATAGTCATTTATTATTTTAAAAATTGAATTAAATTATTGCAAAATATACTCATTTGTTAATTTATTTTTTAATATAATTTTTCTTTGCATTGCAACTTTTACATTAATAGCTTAATATGTTAAATTATTAATTATTTTTAAGTTAATATAATGTTTCTTAATAAATTTTCTGACTCCTTAATTTAGTCACTCTTTATAAAATCTCCTTTGAATGGAGATTTCTTCTTTTAAAAGGTTATTGCAATGATCAAAAGACATCAAAGCTCTTCAAATGTATTCTTAAAGAATTTAATATTAGGGCAATAGAGCCAAAATAAAATATGATAAATGTGAAATGGAGACTTTTTGTGAGGTAAAAAGTGAGGCTAAGTGGACCAAAATCCCCCAAAATTTGACCATCATCCAGTCAAAAATCTTGAAAACAAAAATCAAAAGACACCAACTTTATCACATTCAAAAAGAAAAACCCTAATTTCAATTCACCTCTCTATATTAACTAAACTAAATGATTGGGGTACTCTCCTCCTCCAAGTGAGAAAGAAGGTTGAAAATACATCCTCTTGTGATAAAAGAGGGAAAAAGAGAAAATATTAGCACATTAGCCAATCAAATTTAACCCAAAATTCATTTTTTGTTTGGTCCTAAAATTTTCAAAAGCGGTAATTTTCCTACTCTAGACATGGAAAATTCCACTTCGCCGGAGAACCCAGTTGCCGTCACCGGCAACCCGGAGAGTGAAGAGGACGGCGGAGAAGATGAGAGCCTGCTGAAAGCTGAAGAGGGTGACCGTTACTCTATCGGAAACCGATGGCCAAGACAAGAGACCATAGCTCTGTTGAAGATAAGGTCTGCTATGGACGCTGCATTTAGAGACTCAAGTCCCAAAGCTCCTTTGTGGGAAGATGTTTCCAGGTCAGTTTGGTTTGTTGTTCATTAGTTTTCTCGAGAAAATTTAGTAGAAATGTGGTCTTTATTAGTCATCATTGTGTTTCTCTTAAGAAATGTTGGAGATAAGCTCTTTCCTGTTGGAATTCCCACATTTGTAATCCATTTTTGGAGAAGATATTGGTTGCCCATTTGAGTAAAAGGAATGAATTAGTGGTTTTGTATCTGAGGGTGTTCACTTTATGTAGGATTTCCATCAACTTTGGTTGCTTAGTGACATATGGGACTTACAAACATGGCTTCGTAGCTATCCTGCGCTTCTTTTTGACTTTTCTGGGGACTTTGATTATGTCAGATCTCGTTTTATTGGTTAATTCAATGTGGGAATTTTTTTTTGCATTTAAACTGTTGCTGTCAGGAAATTGAGCGAGCTTGGTTATAATCGAAGTGCCAAGAAATGCAAAGAGAAGTTTGAGAATATGCACAAGTACCATAGAAGAACTAAAGAAGGCAGGTCCGGCAAGCTGCAAGGCAAGACCTATCCATTTTTTGAACAATTAGAAGCTTTAGACAGCAACCATGGGTTAACATCAACTGCAACCCCAGGTGCCATAGCTCAATCTGCGATTCCCACTGCAGCGACCCCATTTAATGTTTTTCCAAATGCTATTCCATATCCTGTTCAAAGCACAAGTATGAATTTCGTAGACAACGCGTCCACTTCAACTGCATCTACCTCGAGTAAAGAATCCGAAAGAACAAAAAGGAAGAAGAGAAAGCTTACGGAGTTTTTTGGAAGCTTGATGAAGCAAGTAATTGAGAAACAAGAAAGTTTGCAGAAAAGGTTTCTAGAGGCAATAGAGAGATGTGAGCAGGACAGGATGGTGAGAGAGGAAGCATGGAAAAGGCAAGAGTTGGATCGGATTAAGAGGGAACGTGAACTTTTGGCCCAAGAAAGATCAATTGCCGCTGCAAAAGATGCAGCTGTTTTGTCATTCTTGCAGAATTTTTCAGAGCAAGCTAACACAACACAATTGTCTAACAATCAAGTAAAAGCAGTGCCACTGCCTGAGAACCTAACAGTTCCGGTGGAGAAACCGATGGAGATGCAAAAAGATAATAAAAATGATAATTTTGTTCATATGAGCCCATCAAGATGGCCTAAAGAAGAAATTGAAACTTTGATCAGATTGAGGTGTAATCTTGATGTGCAGTATCATGACAATGGGCTCAAGGGACCTCTATGGGAGGAGGTATCAGCTGCAATGAAACAACATGGTTATGACAGAAGTGCAAAGAGGTGCAAGGAGAAATGGGAGAATATGAACAAATACTTCAAGAGGGTGAAAGACAGCAATAAGAGAAGGCCAGAGGATGCAAAAACCTGTCCTTATTTTCACCAGCTTGAGGCTCTATATAAAGAGAACACTAAGAAGTTCGGTAATTCAGCTCATTCCAGTTATGAGTTCAAGCCAGAAGAGCTTCTAATGCATATGATGGGTGGCCAAGATGAGCGAGAACGGGTTGAGTCAGCAATAACAGAAGATGTGGAAAGTGAAAATGTTGATCAGAATCACAAAGGTGATGCTTAGAAAGAAGATGGAGACGGCTATCAAATTGTAGCCAATGGTCCTTCTTCAATCTCCATCATGGAGATTAAACAGTGTGAGCCATTATGGAGTGATTGAACACAGGCCAGTTCTATATGAGACATAAACTTGGTGTGCCTTTGATGCTTGAGCCATTGGTCATTTAGAAGGCTGCTTCTTGGCTCCGTTGACATGTACGAGTTTTGATGGCATAGAAAAAGGTTAGAAGAAAGCGAATCGACGTGTAATACTGTAATACAAGAAACGAATTGTAGTTGAAGTCCAAAGTGAAAATGTTTGGTTATACTGTATCAAACAGTCAATAAATGTAATCTACCATCATTTTGCTTCTTTCTTATAAAGGTTCTGAAGGGTTACTGATTCTGGTTCATGGGGCAGGTGAAGAGAATTAGCATATTATAAGAGAAAAGTTGTTATGACTAGTGGTATGGCAAAGAAGGTGCTTTACTTTTCCATAAAGCGGTGATTATAATATCCCACATGAGCAAGCAATAGGATCGTATGATTAGAGGGGGAAAAAAAAAGAAAAAGCACTTTGACACTAAAACATCCATGTAATCATTGTGATTGCTCATGTGCTGGTATGCTCATACAACAATAAATTCTGCAGAATACAACTGTCGAAAGCTTGGAGTAAGACTTGAGCACTTAACTTCTCTAGTTTTTGCATTCCCATTTGATTGATTGCATATATATCACCTGATGAGAAGCCCCGGAATGGGATCATTCACTCAGCTGAAAATTCCCTGGAGAATTAATAATTTCGTTTAAATCAATTGGTTGATGATGCAAGTCCTGTTCTTTAATTAATTAAATTACCTACTTTGTTTAATTATTCATGTAAATTTGATGAAAAATTGGTTCAAATTTGACCTAATTCCTTAATTTCGATTGAACTCGGATTAGTGAGTTTAAGTTTGAACCTGATATCAGGTTTTGAGTCTGGATTGAATATGAGCCGAGTTAAACTAGTCTCAACTCTCAAGTGTAAAGTTTAAAAAAAAAAAAAAAACAGGAAGTTACGAATTTAATTTAAGGTCTTATATAGAGTATGCTTACCTAAGTTCTCTTCCGGGCTCTTGGGGGCTTGGGCCTTACTGGATTACCTTTTACCTCATCTTGGGTTTTAACAAGTTCCCCAAGCCTTGGAACCGTTGATGAATGTCATTGATCCCTACATAGAGATCCGCGCACTGTTCTTCTCTCACGCTCACCACCTCATTCCCTGCATATTAAGGACTGTCACTTTCTCTCTTCGGACTAATAAAGTCCGTGTCTTGGTGGCTTAGTAATGGCCGACTACGAAACTCAACCCCCAACCTACCACCACCAACAACAAGCAATACCTAAAGAAACAGCACTTCAAGCGCTAAACACAATAATCCAACTTCATTTCGAGAAGACCCTCGAAAAGAAAAGAGCAATAGATCTTCAAAAGAAGGAGCTTCACAAGCTCATCTTGTTGTTCTTCATCGTTCTTTCTCTCATCTTCATGGCTCAAGCACAGCCTAGTCGTCTTCAGTGCCGCCATTGCTGGGCTCCCATAACGTTCCTGTCTCTGGTTCACCTCATTTTCTACGTCTCTGTGGCTCAAACCCTTAGGTGCATCAATGGGTTTAAGTACCAGAGAAGGTGCCATAAGCTCACTCTTGGGCTGGCCACTGAGAGGCTAAGAGGGTTGAAGATCAGAATGGCTAGTACTAGTAGTGAGTATGGAGATGTGGTTGGTGATGAGGGTGAGCTTGAGATTCATTATCAAGAGCCACCTGAGAGTTACTTTGGTAAGTTCAAGAGGAACTGGGCATTGCATTTTGGGTTTTTGATCTTGATCTATGGACTCATGGTGTCTACTTCTGTTGTGCTGCTCTGTTTCTAGCCTGTCATTACTGGTTATCACTTAGCTTCATTCTTAATGGCTTTCAGATCGTAGATTAGTTGGTGATGAGTTTTTTTTTTTGGGTACAATTTGATTAGATTTGATGTAAAAATTCTGAATTCTTCTCAGGGAGTTCTTATGATCTTATTAGTATTTCAGATTATATAGTTTCAGAGGAGGAAAAAAGAATTCTTTCTTGGGTTTTAATGTATTATGAACAAAGGGTGATTCAAGTTGAGCAATCTTAAGTTTGTGATGTTATTCACTCGATGCCCTGAAAAATGCCCAAAATGGAAAAATATGAACAGTGTCAGGTTCATTTGTCGAAACTCATGATGTGATATTTACTTTTGACGACCATCTTTTTATAATACTTTAGGGACCTTTTTTCTTTTTAGAGTTTGCGTTGAAAGAAGGTAAAAAGTCTAATCTCTTCTAGTTTGAAAACTGGTTGGTTATAAAGAGACAAGAAATGCAGGAACGATTCTATTATCTTACCGGTAAATTATGTTTGTCAATGGAAGATGAATCTTTATACTCAAACGTGTGCAAGTTTCAGGACAAAAAGACTGATGTGTGACACTGATAGGTGATTAAGCAATTGCCCTGTTCTCTAACATCTCATAAATCATCAGACTTTCTGGACTGGTGGCTGACACTGATAGGTGATTAAGCGATTGCCCTGTTCTCTAACATCTCATAAATCATCAGACTTTCTGAAGTTGGTCCAGGATTGAATGTGCCTAGAGGATTTCCTTCCTTGACGACCCATTTCGATCATTATAAAAGATGGGCTCGTCTTAGAGAGAACCCAACGATCTCTTGTACAATAAAGTAAGATGAGAATTCTCCCTCCCTTCCGTCATACAATAAATAAAGAAAGGAACAAGAACTACTTCCCAGATAAGCGGTACGCACTATCCACGAATTACGTCATCTGGAACTGGATCTTCAGTGTTGCTCACAACAGCACCCTCTTTTCAGGAATCAAAGATAAATCCTTTGTTAGGAGATGAGATCAAATGCCTTTGCGACATTTAACTCAGGAAAGCGCAGCACATAACGATTTATATGCGTTGACACAGACTTTAAATTTCTCTTCAGCCATTGCCTGTAAATGTACACACACATATCATGCAATTGCTTTAAGAAGAAATTATAAAACCATCAAAGATATACTGGAAAGCAGATGCAGCACCAAATCTTCCCCAAATGAAGAAAATGCTCTCGATCAACTAACCTGTGAAGGTCCCTGATGCTTATCAGGATGCCATTTCAGAGCCGTAATCCGGAAACTGTTAGATTAAAGAGGAAATGATTATGCAAATGATTTAAGAGAGAAAAAAAAAAAAAATTTGAAACACAAACTTACGCCTTCTTCACATCGTCAAGTGTCAACGGACCATTCAGAGGCAAACCAAGGATTGTTCTCTCAGAAGTTGATCCTACAGAACACGACTCATTATCTGATTCAGTTTCACTTGAAGTGTCCCATTCTGTACTTCTATGGTTTCTCCAACTTGCCTGCTCTCTCCACTCAAACCCAGCTGTTGATTCTTGAAAGCCAGAGCCATTAAATGACCATGAATACCATCTGTTTCCAAATGTTGCTTGAAATACTTTCTCAGGTTCACCAAAGTCCTCGGAGAAATTCTCTCTTCTAGACTTGTCTGAAAATATGAAAATGGAACCTATTCAGTTTGTTCACAAGAAGGGAACCTAAGCTTCTCATAGAACAAATACTGGGGTGCTCTGTTGATTCAAACACTGTACCTATGGGATAGGGATAGTGAAAGAGGAAAAAACCGAGGATTTCACATAGTATTTTTTTCTGATATAAGAAGATCTCTTTCGGATAATCTAAACCAAAGTAACAGGATGTCCGAGGGTCCATATTCTTACCATACAAAATATGGTTTTGAATCAGAAAATGGTACCAGGAAATTGGATATGCTATAGACAATCAAGTTCCACCTCTAAACCCTACTTATACAATCTCCTATCCACATTCAATAAGTACAACTCATAGATGTCTCATATTAAGCATCCATTAAACCAAGATTCTTGGAAAAACTATAACTTCGAAATGACAACAAGGTATGAGATCTATGGCAGCCATCGGAATCAAACAAAGTTCACAATTAGGCAAGTAAATCGACAAAAATTGCAACTTTTGCAGTGGTGTCATAAAGGTAAAAGAGCAATTCGTACAACAAACTGTGGACCACACTTGGACATGTCCAGAAAAAATGGTGACACAGCAGCATACTACAGAAGTATTTCAAATACAAAAACCATGAATGGAAATTGAAACTGTAGATACCATGAAATCAGGCAGACGGCTATACAGACAAGAAAAAATTATTTGAGTAAAGGAAGAGAACAAATGCTCACATTTCTTTTTCTTGGGTTGAGATTTCCTAGAACCTTGGGCAGAACCCTGTGCTCTCCTCTTTGTGTCACCAGTAAATGGGGATTCCTTGTCAAATGTCCATTTTTGGTCTTCATCCTGAGTAAAAATGCAAAGTAATGCACATATAACTAAGAAAGTGATATGGAAGTTACAGACATGAAAAGTTCCTAAGTAGCTGAATAATGGTGCATGTGGCAAAGCACGCTTCATGACATCCTTGAGAGTTTTTTTGGCAACCCTTGAAGTATATGAGGTGCGACCATTTGAATCTTTCAAACTGAAACGTTCTATTTACTGATCATACTTCTAACAAGACTGTTTGTTTTAGTCAGAATTAGCTAAAACAGCTCGACCCTTTAGCATTCACATTTTACAAAACTGGTGTTAAAAATTCAATCCAAAATATTATGAAAATAATGGAAAGAGACATCAATAGCACACCTCTACAATTTGCTTATAGTAGGAGCATGGTAAACAATCACGTTCTTCATCCAGCATGTTGACCAAATCTATAGAACATAAGGTAAACAGATTTTACATCTTTTCCTTTTCTAATTCAGTTGAGAAAAATTAACTTGTATAGTCTATAATGGTACAAGTATGTGATGAAATCAAGTATATCTAGGAGCAACCTCCATTCTGATTATATCTAGGAGCAACCTACATGGTTACAATCACGAACAAAAGAATCAAGTGATTTTAGATCTATTTGGTTATATTATTCTGTTTTTGATAGATGAAATAAAAAAAAAATCAAACCATGGGCGAAACCAAGTGATCTTTTTCTGATCCTAGCAATCTTTTGATTAGTGTTTCAATTAAAACTTACAGTTATCTACCTGAAATGAAATTCTCGAGTATCCACCATTGAAGACAAGGTTCTTCAGAGCTCTCTTTGCATCAGCACGTTTTTGTCGTACAGAATATCGCATGTGTGTCTGGATAAAGGAAACAGTTTCAAAATAAAAAATTTCAATGATGTCTCAAAGAAACTTAGTTTGGGGAAGGCATTAAATAAATTCAAGAGGAAGACAAAAAAAAAAAAAAAAAGAGTAAAAGCGAATATAAGCAAGTGAAGAGGTTTAAATATGCTGTGGCTTAGACAAAAAGGAAATAACTCAAGAAGATCTAAGGCATGAAAGAGGCATTTCCCACAATGTAATTTTCTAACGAATCATACAATAACCTGCATACATCAATTCCAGGACTTGACATGAAACTTTTACCTTAGATGGCCGCTGATGTCCTTCCACATACTGCAACAGTAATAGTAAAAAAGTACATCAGCATCTGTGCTTGTTAAGAGACCTGAAACTGACTTTGAGGATTACATTTTGTTCATTTAGAGGGCCATTAACTAACAGTAATTACTATAAACTACATTTGATTTACTAAAGAAGAAAAGAAAAATCGTGACGGTTAGCTTGGTGGACAGGGAGGTAGGTGTATTAAACATCTATAAGGATCCAAGCAGTGGTAATTATACCAGGATTCAATGTACCATAAAAGAAAAGAGGTACGCAAGACAAATACAAACTCAATTAACAAATAGACAAAGAAAAGACATATCTGAAATTGAACATTTCTCTTTCAGAACATCAAATTAAGGGGAATGACATTCAAAAATCAAAGAAAACCTAGTATAACATCCACAGAATAAGCTAAGTTTGAAAATGCTATAACTTTGTGAAGCAAAAAAAACAGATTCAGAATCAGATAATTCTATCTTTTTCTTTTTTGATAATAAAGGAAGCTGCAATTGCTATACTTTGCGTGCATATTGCGAAAACCTTCAAGAGCGAGCACACAGTAGCCCATTAACAACATATTCAGTGCGATGAGATCGATCCAACTGGTCGGTAGAGGACACGAGAGCCACCCTAACCCATAAACCATCAACATAATCAATAACCGAGAGAAACGCTAGCCATCGTCGCCTGTTCCCGAAGTGACATGTCCTGATCCCCAAATTGTATAAAGAAACAGCAATGGGAGATAAATGCATCCAACTCAATATTACAAACGTCAATCAGGAATTTTCAAGCCTTGCACGAAGCTAACAAGATTTTGCCATCCTAAAACTGCTATTTTGTCTGTGGTTACGCATCTTCCATTAACCAAATATTTTGCCATTCATGCACACACAAACATATCTCCAAGGAGTAAACGAAGCAGTTGCTACAAGAAGAGTTTTTCACCCTTTCTATTCCTTTTTCTTTTCGCATTGAACAATACAAGAACAAAAACCACCTAAAGAATAAAGAATAATACTTCAAGCACAACAAAACCATCCCATACGTGCACGATCGAAGCCTTTTTTTTTTCCAAACAAAGATAAGAACTTTGAACGAAACAAAATATTAAAAGACAAAAACGCTTACTGCACTCCACTTGCTTTTCCATTTCTGGCAGGTAAGAGGTGTAGAATGAATCGAAGCAAACTGGGTCTTCGTCGTCAATGTTGTTGACTGAGACAAAGTCGGTGTAAACAACGTTTTCTTGAGCATCAACGCGTTTCGCCATCTGGGTATTTGCATAATAAACGAAAGAAACCAGACAATTCCAAAAATAGAATCAAATTCTTCAACAATTCTATGTATATATATTGCCCAAGCAACTGAAACAATCAAAACAGTTGATATGTGGTACAAAAGGGGCCAGAGATCTTGGAACAAGGGATGTCTTCAATGTCTTCGGTTTTGGTTTCGCGGTCATCTAGGCGTAGAGTTCACTCTTTGCCTATTGATGGCTTTGGGCTTGAGTTATGACTTTATAAGATCATGGATTTCCATATAACAATAAAGGCGCAAATGGGACTGGGCTCACTTCCCTCTACCCCACGCCCTGCTCCGAATTGAAAGGGCTAGGCTTGGGTTGGTTAAACCCTGGGCTCAGCCTGGCCCAATTTAAGGTTTAGTCCAATAAGGTGATGTTACTTTGTGTTTTAAAAAAAGTGTGCCCGGTTGAGTTGATCTAAAGCTTGGACAAGGCTGCCCAGACGAGGCCGGGCTCAATTCAACCCATTGTATAATATAGATTAAAAGTTAAAATAAGCCTAATTCCTAGGGATGATAAGAGATAGGCTAGCCTGGGCTCAACCAGGCTCAGGTTACAAGGCCCAAGTTCGAGTCCAATTGGCCGGGCTTGACTTTTTATTTTTTAAAAAATTTCAAAAGGACGACATTTTGCAATTGTTCATTGAGCCTCAGGCTCGTTTCGGGCAAGATCAGGTCTGGGCGCAATTGCCAAGCCTACTAATTCAAATATATATACATACATACGTATATACAAACATATATACATATTTTTAGGTTAAATGCTTTTTCATAATTTAGAATTTAGAATTTTGTTTAATTTAATTTAAATAAATTTATACCCTTTTTTATCCTATCTTTTAATTTAATTATTTATATTCTTTAACTTTAAAGTAAAATATTAAAAGTTACAAATTTGTAATTCACTATATGATCTTTTCTTGACTCTTAAATTCATGTTATTTTATTTAAAAAAAGGTTACCAACGTTTATGCTTTTCATGTCTATTATAAAAGGAAAATTTAGACCATTAAACTCAAATTTAATAAATCTATTCATCAACCAAAATCAATATTTTTTTAGTTTGTAGAAGAATTTTTTTTTTTAAATAAACTATAAGAAGTTCCATTTTATAAAAGGGATAAATTAATATAAATTAATGAATATTTTTTATCCTCCAACAATAATTTTTACCAAAATATTATAATATTTAAAAGTACTTTCAAAGCCTTTCTTTTTTCAATCACCGACAGAGCTTGTCAAAGCATCAATATCATCCTAATTCCTAAGAGATACAGAAACTGAGTTGATACCACTATTTGATGAGGTTAAAAGGCAGCACAAGAACATGCTCTCAAGATCAAAATATAAAAAAGAAGCCCTGAAATTTTAAATATGTTTGTTTACGAGGAAAATTTAATTTTCTCAGGAAAGTGATTTGACTCACCTTAGCTGTAATCAAACAAAGCCACTCCCCAATAAAAATCTCCCATCTTCATTACTTCTCCTCCACCACCAATGCCAACTTTGAACTTTCCGTATTCACAGACCTTCCAAAACCCTCCATTAACTCTTGATCACTCTCTCTAGATGTGTACAGCCTGTGACCTTAATTCCTCAGAAGCACCATTAATATAATGTACATACATACATACATATATATTTATATTTATATTATATTCAGAATCACCAGCTTTCTAAATTATCATATCGTCATCATTCACATTACAGCTTCTGTGTGTATATATCTTTATTTATTTTCTGAACCACAGAACAATTGTCGGAACAAACAAACCGACAACCTTTTTATTCTTGTTTCCTATAAGTCCCTCTCTATGTTCTCAGAATATTATTCTGTGTCTTCTCTCTTTATTAATATCATTACTTGTACAAAGCAAAAGTAAAGAAAAGATCAAAACTCTTTGGTGTGCAGAGATCGAGAGAGAAAGTTGAGAATATCCCAGTTGGTTATAGCATGGGAGCTTGCGCTACGAAGCCAAAGGTGGCCAAAGACGACGAGGGTAAGGCTCCTGTGCCTCCTCCGGAGACGGTCAAGGAGGAGGTTGCCGCCGAAGTGAAGAAGGAGGAGGTGACCGGTGTGGCTGAAGAGGAGAAGAAGGTTGTTGAGAGAGAGGTTGGTGATCAAGGTCACGGTAAGGTCAAAGATGTAGATGATGATCACAAGGTTGATGATGACAGCAGCAAACGACGATCTCTAAGCAACTTGTTCAAGGAGGTAATCGTTTCTGTCCCTCGAAAAAAAACAGAAGAAGAAGAAGAATACCCTTTTGAATGTTGATTATGTTCCCTGAGTCATGAAAAAAAAGATTAAAATCTTAAATCTTGTGAAATTCATCTTTGTTCTACTTATATGTAGAATCTTATGCAAGACTAAGAGTTCCAGTTTTAGATTTTTTTTCAATCAATGATTTGAATTCAACCATGTGACATCGACACATAGGCCTGATCTGTGGGAAGATAAGTATTAATGGGTGATGTTAACATTCTGAGTTTGATGTGACGGTTCTTGCAAGCTTGATGCATGTGGTCAAATTTGTCTTTTTCATTTTGGTTTTTCCTAATTAGTAGTTTAGCTTTCTGTGGTTATTTGGTGTTTATATGCCTTTAATTGCGCTTACAAATTAGTACGTTCAATTATTGATTATATGCAAATAAAGAATCAACTGTTAAAACTTGACATAGCTAAATAGTTAATATGACCAGTAAATAAATAGTAAAATTAATTATTTAATATTAATTATTTTTATATGAAATAAATTATAAAAGTATTACTTGAAAAAGGATTTATGAGAAAGTAAATGATATCTCGGATGAACACAAACAACCACAGAAATAATTGACTTTGGTTAAAATATACTTTCTCATAATTTATCGAGCCCTCAAGGGATATGGCTCAATAGTTAAGAGCGGGGCTTGATTTTAGTTAGGTCTCATGTTTGATTTCATGCTAGCCTTTCTTATAAGAGCTTGAGGCAGTCGAAGTTTTACCTGTAGATGGAAAACTAGTTAAGCTCTTAATGATGAAGTGTGTCCGCTTAGCCCGCCTATAAGATGGTGCACCAGTTAAACCCTCATATAAATATATCACTTGACCGGACTACGAGATTTTCTCAATTAAAAAAAAAATCTCGGATGAACACTACCGACTTTCAAATCAAATGTATGGTGTGACTTTGTGTCCTTGCGGAGTGCCGTGTCACTGATTTTACTATAAGAATCTCTTTTACAAGTTCTTTGTTTTTGAAGGGCACGTGAAACTTTTGTTTTTTATTACAATTATTATGGTGGTGAATGGGTTTCAGATTCAGTCAACTGGTCAATAGGGAATAAGCTCTCTTTGGAACTAGCAGCATCTCATCAGATACTGTGAGACTGAATAGTTACCTAACCCTCCCCACTTGTTTGCTCTCTTATCTCCCCTTTCTCTTTTTCAAATATTTTGAGGATGGAATGTTGGTTTCTATTTGTTGGATTCATATATTTCTTTTTATGTTAAAAAAAGAAGAAATTGTATAAAATTTTAAAATTTTAAAAGGAAGATTGACCTTGTTTTTTTTTCTTCCTGGAATCTCAAAGTTGTTAGGAAGGTTAAATCCAGATTGAGAGATATCGAAAGGAATTGCCTGAGTAGCATAATCTGCATAAGATCTCTGTGGTGGGCAACATTGACAATGGAAGAAAACCAATGGTTTAGTTGAATGTACTGGGCATCTTCATGGAAGAAAATGTTCAGGATCTTGGATTTTTCTGATCATTCGTAGCCAAACTCTATTACTGTCTGGTAGTGACTGTTTCATTTTTGTCACCTATCTGTTAAACCTTTCTGTTGGACTTTCACGTAGCTTTCCAAAACTATTCCAGGACATGTTTTTGTTCCTTACGCCACCAATTATTGCCTGTTATGGAAAATATGTTTCGTCTCGCACTTTGACAGTTTGGTCAGAAGGCTTTTTGGTGTTATGTTTATTAATTCAAGATCTCTAATGGTCTAATTTGCAGAAAGAAGGAGAGAAGCAGATACCTGAAGCTGATAATAAACCAGTGGAGCAGGTGAAACAAGAAACGGTAGAGACTGGAAAGGTCACAGAGCCACTGCCTCAAGAACCATTGATAGTGACAACTGAAGAACCATTAGTTGCTCCAAAACCTGCTGACGAATCATCAGTGACTCAAAAGCTTGTTGAAGAACTATTGCTGACTGAAAATGATAAATCTGTGGATCCAGTTATGAAACGAGATGTGTCTTTGAACCAAGGTTTTGTAGAGGCTCCTGAGGTACTACCGAAAGAAAAAAAACCTGACATTCCACTCGAATCAATACCCATCAAAGCTGAGGAGGTAAAGGTGGAGGAAACAGGCAGGGACCAGAGCAGGAGTGACCAAACCCATTGAAACGCCTGTGGGGGGGAAATTCCAGGAGAAACCAAGTGGAAGTCTAAACAATTCTGTAAAAAATGTTGGGTCGAGTACTCTTCGCTTCTGTTTTTCGAGGGTTGTTAATGTTGTTCTTCACTCACGTAGTAATCTTCGTTTTTCTGAGAATGTTTGATATGTTCTTGTTCCTGGAGACATGTGAGGTTAGTGGATTAATTGGAATGAAATTAGAGATAACAATGTACAGGTTCGAAGTTCTAGTTTTTGAAAAAACTTTGAGAGGCTTGTGATTGATTTTGCTTGAATAAGTAAGTACAAGTTTGAATTTGTCTGTGTTTTGAATATACCTTCAAAGTTTAAGCTAATTTATTGAATCGATTTTTTATTTTCAATTTTAATATGATCCGAAGTTATATAAAACAAAAACATAGTTATCGTTTAAAATAATTTATAAAAATTAAAAGTATAAAATTATATATTAGACAGTTCAGGTTCAGGCCTAATTGAAACACTTGAGTTTAGGTCTAATTGTCACCCTTATTTAAAATGTTAAACTTCTTTTTATAATTCGATCAAAATAGTTTGATTTTAAAATCAAATAAATATTATTTTAATTAATTACATCAAAATAATATCTATCTATATCTAAATCCAAGTTAACTTTAAATTTTGAATCAAAATATTATTTTCATTTTTAATCTTAATGATCCAATTCTTAGATTTTTCTAATAAACTAAGGTCAATATTTGCGCAAATTGGTCAATTAAGTTCGGTCGATTCCATTGAATCTTGATTCCAAGAAATAAAGTTAAATATAACCAAGAAGTGATTCAGTTCTCCGATCTTATCAAACATGGCTAGTTGGTTTAGATGTCTACATTACATATCCATAAGTAGATGGTTTTGGATTCCGAGATTTCCCAATGTCTTAGCCACATTGATGTCTAAATCAAGTGCAACGTTACAATATGGATGACATACAGACAATTCATTAAGATAAAAGCACAGTAAATGTCAAGTTTCTCAGAAGCTTGCAGTGCCTATTTAGATGAAAGTACGTAGATGACAACCGTCGTTTGCAATTGTGATGTTTATTCGGTTTTGGTGAAAATCAGATTATTGCATTATGTTTTTGGATTTGTCTGATGGACCCGATTAAGTGGTTAACAGGTATTGTTCACTTCTGAGTTGTCTGTCTGAAGCAGTAGATTTTTAGTGATTTTTGGACTCTTCTTGAGAACCTTTTTCGGTAGTCTTTTTTTTTTTTTTCCTAATTTAGTTGGAGATTTTCGGTATTTTTCATCTACATTGGACAGCTTGTTTCTCTTCCTATTACATGAATTTTTGGGACTGTATTGATGCTGTTTTTAGGTGAAAAAATAATAAGCAAATTGTGACTTGGCAGCAGTAATTTTGGAGCTCTTAGGTTATTTTTGATAGCTGATTTTACGGTGATTCCATCCATATCTGATAGCTGCATTTTCCGTTGTGTTGTGGGATATTTTAGGTCGTCTTCATTGTTATTTGGGTGTGAGAACCTCCAACAGTTTTCGTGTATTTTTGCAGCACTATTGGTTTCACATCTCGGTGATGAAACGTTTATTTATTTGGTGATTTTTTTTTTGTTATCGTGCATGAGATGTTTCAGTGGCAATATTGAAAGTTCGCACCAAAATTCTCGATGGATAACTTCTGATTCTTTCGTTGACAAAGTTGCATTGTTAAGAGTGTTGTGTTTTCTATTTCAAGTGTTGTCTTTGTTTATGTCTTTATTGTTTAAATCATTTAAATTGTTTAATTATTATCTTTATTGTCAAATGTTATTGTTAAAATCCTTTGTTGAGTTTAGAACTATTGAGATTGATTTACTTTTACGAGTTGTGAAAACGAGGAATACTGTTAAGAGTTGGGTGAGTCAATTTTGTAATGTCTTGAATAAAGCTATTGTTGTTTTTTAGTGGAAGCGATTAAGTTAGATGAGGACTTTGCAGACGTAAACAATGTGTGCCGAACTATGTTAATAAATCTCGGATGTTGTTTTATTTATTTCGCGTTTAATTTTTCTATTTTCATTTGTG
>JANJEY010000236.1:1554307-1567083 GCA_024703695.1 Erythroxylum cataractarum
TACTGGCAAGAAGCGTACAAAAGTCGTTTTATAAACAACTATGAGTATCTAATCTTTTGAATCCAATTTGCTAAGTGTTAGCAATTAATCAAATTCTTTATAGCCATCTGACCTGGCAAATTGACTAATGCAGGTCGAAAGAACAGTGCTGATATGTATATACTTGCTGCTCTTCTGTCCTGGGTATCTCAAAATCCCCCACCCGCACATTTATTCTTAATTTCTGATGACAGTGACTTTTCTGGCTTTCTACACCAATTAAGAATGAAAAACTACAATATATTGCTCTCAAGTACAGATTCAGCTCCAATTAAACTCTGCAGTGCTGCCAGTATAATGTGGAATTGGAATTCTTTGGTCAGAGGGGAAGACCTAAATGGACGACATTTTAACCTACCTCCTGATGGACTTTGTGGTTCATGGTATGGCCACGCAAAAGTGACTCTTGAAGACCCCTTCTCAAATATTGAACAACCAACATGTTCACAGGGTGAGGAGTTGTCTGGATCTATTTCAGAGCTCAAGATTCGTCCAATTCCAAAAGCAGTTATAAAGCAGATTCGTCATATATTGAGTTCATACCGTAAAGAAGGAATCCTATTAAGTGAACTTCGTTCTGAATTGGAAAGGAGTAATGTAGGCTTAGATAAGGACTTATATGGTCATAAAAAGTTCTCACACTTTCTCTTATCATTGAGACATATTTTGAAGATTCAAAAGAATAAATATGGTCAGCTTGTTGTGCATAGCGCCAATGTAAAAGCTCCTGAACCATTTGAGCCTGATGCAAGCATAGCCATAGGTTTCACTGAAAATGGAAACCAATACCTAAATGAGGGTTCAAAGCTGAATGCTGAAACTTTTACTGGTCCTATGGAGACAAATTCATTGTCATTTCAAGGAAAGAATATGAAAGATCCTTTACAAAATGCAGAAGCAACAGAACAGTCTCCTACATCTCTAAACAAGTCCACCAAACTGAATGTTGAGCAGCCACCAGGAAAAATGGACCAGTTCTCTGATGTTAGTGAAAATGCTCATAGAGTGACAGATCCAAAGAGAACCGACATTCATCTGGCTCCAGTTAAGCAAGAAGAATCTGCTTCAAAAATTAGGCTAGTTAAAAATATATGGAGAAGATGGTTCGGAAACAGTGATGACTGGTCTGGGGTAAAAATTGGTGAAGTTACACGGAATTCACATGCTGATCGAGAAATCTCTGATAAGATCAAAGATGGTTCCAAAGAGAAAAAAGTTGAAAAATATGTGAAGTCACCAACTCAGGATGTGGATCTAGAGCATTTAGTGGCATGTTCTTCGTCTAATACAGGATCAAATCATGAGAAAGAAAGTGATATCAATATTGCAACACTAGCTGAAACATCCAAGGAAAGACCGGGTTTACTTGCTCGGATTATGAACAGGTGTAAATTCTGGAGAAATAGTTCGGACTTTTCTATGCCTAGTGACCCACCCATCCAGCAGATAAAGACCTCTTCTGCAAAGCATGATATGTTTTATGAGGATTCTTTCTGGAGAGAGATGGAATCCTTTATTTACACTCAGAAAGGATCTCTTATCATCTCGCAGTCGATGACAAGGTTCAAATCCACTTGTCTTATCCTTTGCACACACCATTTATATGCCTTTTCAGACTGATCAGCTAGTCTTTTTCTTTTGTTTATGTTCCTATTCCTTTTTTTCCTCATATTATCAAAGTGAAGCTTTTAAAGCGATCATGTTGTTTATATATTGAAGTTTTTGGATTATCGAACTAGAAATAGGTGTCATTTATCCCAATCTAACTTTAGCTGTCTAACATCTGTTTTTCTTGTGTTCTGGTTTTGTTTCCTTGTGTTTCTAACAAACAATTCTCAACTATTAGTATTTGATTTGCTACATCCTGTAGTTCTCTTTCTCTGTGTTATTTTCTGTTTTCTTTTCCTCAATAAGTTCTCCTTCCCAATGCTTAAAAAGAGAATTTTAAATTTAGGATGATCTAATTTTATTACATCCTAGACAGGTTTTAATTGTCCACTTTCAGGCTTACCCCTTTTTCATCACTTTGCAACTTTTCATAGCTCTTTTAACTAATCTAGTATGAAAGATGCTCAGGTTGAAATGCTTACCAATCTTATGCTATTTGTGAGAAAAATAACAAAAATAAGTACGTGCTCTTGTTGCATTGCATGTTAAGTGTCCCAAATTGTTGTTATTTTTCAGGAAAGAGATGGCATTGACTATGCAAAAGGAAGGACCTTTGGTTCTCAAATCTCTCAGTGAAAGTGATGTCATGAGATTGGTGGATATACTAATAGCAGAGAAGAGGTGGGTGGAAGAATATCCCACCAAAGCTTCACCTTTCAAGCTTGCTCACTCTGATGAAAAGAATACGGCCAAAGATGATTCATGCAGATTAAATGGATTAAGCTCCATCTTTTCTAGCAAGCAGTCACAACGTAATAGAGCAGCTGAACAATATGGAGATAAAAAAAACCAGAATATCACAAATGCTGGAGTTTCTTTGGGTTCGGCCAGAAAAAGGCATCAAGAAATATATCGCACTAAATTGTTAGAGGACTGTTACAAGCTTGTGAAGGAGGTTCTGAGGGATTATCCAGAAGGATATAATATTGGTCTTTTTAGAAAGTTGTTTGTTGATAGATATGGCTATAATATTGATATTGAGAAGTTGGGTTACTCAAAATTATCATCTCTTCTACAGACAATACCTGGGGTGTACATAGACTCGACTTATATGATGCCTTCTAATAAAGTCCCTAATATTTCCACATGGAATAGTGCTGTTCCTGATTGTCAAGACAGTAATCCCAGTTATAATTTAAAACATTTTGATAGAGAATCATCTGATGAAGCAAAGAAGGAAGATGAATCTGATTCTCCCTGGGAGGAACTGGGTCCTGTTGATAGCTCCAGTTCCAGCAGAAGAGGTCAGAATTCCCTGTTAAAAAGAAAAGCAACAGAAGAAAAACAGCAAGATGTTTTTCCTGGTTATGAGTCTTCCCTGTCAGATGATGAATTGACGGAATCAGATGGAGAGTCTTCAACTATGGCTGGATCTACGAGGCAGGTAAAGTGTGGAGTAAATGTTGATGATAGCTCATTGCTACAAATTCTTGATTCATGGCATGACAGCAAGAAAGGTGACAATGGAAAAGAGAAATCGGAAAATGTGGAAGGCCTGGTTGATTGTTCCACAAATCATTTACAGACATCCGATTCATCGGGACTAGGTGACACGGTCGGAACTCCTCTGGAAAACTTCGGCGGAAGCCGAAAGACCTATGCTTTTGTTTCAGACCCTGTTGAGGACAAGTTAATGGAGGGCATTTTAGGTTCTTTGAAGAAAGCGGAGGAGTCCAGGGTACATAACTGACGAACGTTAAAGAGCAGTAATGAGTTCATCCTATGCACCCTAGGTAGTGCATCACAGAAGCTGAGACACCAATTTTTCAGAGCATATCTGATTTCCTTGCAGGGATGATTGTGCTTACGTTTAGACGGTTGACTCCTAAGTTAGGTTGAAGAGCTTCACACTTCTATGGCCATTTGCAAAAGATTATACAAATTAATCCTGGAGTGTGTTAACATTTCTACAGATTCGATTCATATGTCCTTTTGAAAGCTATTAGTTTCAGGCTTAAAGCTCCCCTGGTTTCAATTTAAGAACCGATGCAATATGGATATAGATTTACTTTGTTTACTTTTACTATGGTGCTGGATTGAAGGGTCGAACTAAACCTTTTTTGTTTATTTAGACTCAGCTCAATCTGATTTAAAATTTGGTCAACTTAAATCCAATTTGGTCCAACCCTAACTTTTCTTAAAAGTAACATCACAGAATAAGTCATTGCAACATTGGAACGTGATTTAAAACACGAATATAGCTTATGCTTTTATTGAAGTCTGAAAAGAGTTGCAAAGAAACAGATAAAAAAACAATCCAGAATTCACAAAACCAGTCCCCACTCACTCTCTTTCTTCCTCTCTTTCATCCCCTAAACTACAAAAAGACAAAAACTTTCTTCTGCAGGGGGCAAACATTGGGAGGAAAGGGAGGGAAAAAGGGAGAGCACTCGAGAGACAGAGGTGAGCAATACCCAAGAGGGCCAATACCAAAAGTTTTTTGTAGTGCCAACTTGTTTTTAATTAAATGATTAAAATATATAAATGAATTATTCTTCAATTTGATATAAAATATACCTTCATTCGTCTGCCTCAGCTTTACAGAAAATTGTGACATTTTCACACAGAAAGTACAAGATGAACCAGAACAGAGAAGAGGAAGTGATGAACAAGTCTGTGTCTGCAATCTTTGTGTTGTATTGAAACCCTCCATTTTATCAGTTTTCTTTTCTGGGTTATCTATCTTCATGGTTTTTCACCCACAAAAGTTCAAGCTTTAGCTCCATGGAAGTTGAAAAAGTTGAAAACTTTCTTTTTTGTCCTCCTAGACTTTGAGATTGGTTATTGATTGATGAATTCTCATGGTTTTGGAGTCAGATCTCGTGATGGGTTTTCTTTGGTTATTCACAGCTTCGTATTCTCTCATTGGTTGGTTGCAGTTTGGTTCTCTTTCATCATCCTTGCGATGTCAGATTCTAGTTCGTTGATTCTCTGTACCAACCCTGTATGCTGTTAGATCTGAACAGAGTTACAGCTCTTCCTTGGTTGAATACTCGTGCACTGTATTGAGTCACCAAAAATTTCGCGACCCAGATCGAAATATCATGGATTTAGACGACTTTCGGACGATTCTCGAGAGCTCAGGTGTTGACGTGTGGACTTTGATTGATACAGCGCTTGTTGTGGCGTCTTTGGATTATGGCGGAGAGCTAAAGCAACGGAGAGATAAAATTGTGGAGAGATTATACGCCACGAGTTTGACTAAGAATTGTAGAAACTGCGATTTTGGTGATGGTGTTGATGATGCTAGAAGGAACGGTAATGGCCGCGAATTAAAGGAGTTAGTTGAGGAGGAGCCAAAAGAACGAGCAACCGGGTCCCCTTCTACACCACCACATAAAGATGATGAAGACGACGACGACGATGATGAAGATAATGATGGTAATGATTGTGATGATGGATTGGATCCTTATGCAGGATTGTTTGATGATAATCAAAAGAAGATTCTTGAGATCAAACAACAACTTGAAGATCCTAACTTGGTCCGTTTCAGTTTTAGTATCGTTGATTTTGTGGTTCCTTCTGCTTATACGGGTTTGGTTTACCGAGTTTTGGTGTGTTTTTCCAGTCTGAAGATTCTCTGCTTGATTTGCTTCTGCATTTGGCGGATATGGATATAACATTTCACGAACTCAAGGTGACTAAGAGAAATTACTTGTTGGTTTTGTTCCGAGTTTGGTTTGCTTTCTTTCACTTATTCCTTGCTTTTGTTCTTTGATTTCAGGAAACTGATATTGGAAGACATGTGAACCGTTTAAGAAAGCACCCTTCCAATGATGTCAGGAGATTGGTGAAGCAACTTGTCAGGTCTTCATGAACCCACAAATGAAAAAAAAAGAGGATCTCTTTCGTTAGATTGCTTATTCAGTTCCATGAAACTTTTAAGTATAGTTCTGTGAAGGAGTAGTTCTGAGAATTTCTGTCATCTTACCTAATTTGGTGTTTGGTATGCAGGAAATGGAAAGAAATTGTGGATGAGTGGGTGAGGTTGAATCCACAAGGAGAAAATGCATCTTCAGGATTAATGGGTAACATTACCATCATTGACTAGTTAAAAGTTAGCATTTTCCCTTTTGGAGAAAAAGTTAGACAAAGTAAAATGCAAAAAAGTTTGACGAGTTCAACCCTAAATAGGAACTTAATGATATTTTTCTGCAGCTGATGGGGACTCACCTCTGCAGAAAATTCCCCAGAATGGTCATCACCAGGTAAAAAGGGAATATATATATATACTTGCTAGTTGCTTTGAAAGAAAGTTGTTCAAAAATTTTAAGGAAAAAAGACTGTACTTAGTTTCTTTGAAAGAAAGTTGTTGAATATATATATATATATATATATATATATATACTTGCTAGTTGCTAGTTGCTAGTTGCTAGTTGCTGGTTGCTGGTTGCTTTGAAAGAAAGTTGTTGAAAAATTGAGTCTTTATGTTCACTTTATAAGATTCTTCATTCTTGTTCCCTTTCTTTTTTCTTTCAGGTTCCTGATTTTGCATACTCTCCAAATCCTCACAGTGAGTACAGAATCAGATCCAAAGATGGGTCTCATCTTGATCTCATTCTCCTTTTGTGCTGATCAACTAATCAACCTTTTACTTTTACTGTTTCTTTATTAATTCTTTCTTAGATGGAAGTTCTGGTTCAGACAAAAATCATTCAGAACCAGAAAGAAAGATCAAACCAGTTCCACGTAAAGACACTCCAAGCAGACCATCCCAGCTATCAGTTAATGCATCAACTCCTGCTTACAGTATACAGGTGTGAAGTAGTACAACAGCTCCTGAAATATGGGAGATCTTTGACAGAAAAAAGCTTTGGCTTTCTGCATACATATTAACAAAGTTGTGATTTTAATATCAGTTACCATACCATTTAAGGCACTTGCCATTTGTGGTTTTGCTTCTGCAGAGACAGAGAGAACAGCAGAAAGAAAGTAACTTCGATTCCCAAAGATTGGCCTCAGCTAGAAAAAGGCTTCAACAGAATTACAAAGAAGCCGAAAATGGTTCGACTTATATGCTTCAACTGTCTGATTGATTAACTGGTTTTGGGTACAAATATTGGCACATTGGACTAAATGATTGTGTGTTTTTCTGTGTTTTCTGTTTCTTGCTCTCTGAAGCCAAAAGACAAAGAACCATTCAAGTCATGGACATTCATGAGCTACCAAAACCCAAGAACTCCTTCTTTCCAAGAAACAAGGGCAGCGGTGGCGGCAGCGGCGGCGGTTCTCAGGGAAGGCACTGGTGATTATTTTTCTTTTTTGTTTTGACACAGCAATCCCATAATTTGTGTCATTGATGAGACTCAGCAAAGGCTTGAGTCCTTCATTTTACCCTTTGGTATTACTTTTCCATTAGCAGGAGAAAAACAATCCTATCTCTAACATTTCTCATGATTATAAAATACTAAAAGGAAATCTTAGCTAACTCTTTGGAACTCTGTGTGTGTATATATATATATATATATCATATGACATTAGATAATTTAGAGGTAGTGTGTGAGTTGGGTAAAGATATTAAATAGTGAATGGATATGGTGGTGATAGATGAAATGGGGTCTTTGATTATCTTGTGGTTGGGAGGAAGGGAGTTGGCAGTTTGGTTATAAAGCTACTTCCACATTTACTATTATTCATTTCCCTACCTTATTTTCAACTTTAAGTTTGTTAGAGTAGTGTTAGCAATTGGTCAGGTCGAGTTCTGGTTTCTTAAAGCTAAAGTTCAAGTCCGAAAAAGTTTTTCAATATTAGTAAGGGATCAGATCTCATGTTCTGGTTATGATGTTTATATTATGTTCCATTTAATCTTATGCACATATTTATAAGAACCTCGTATAAATGTATGGATGAGATTTGATAGAACAGGGTTGAATCAGAGTAACTAGAACAGAGGATTTAATGTGTACTAGTAAGAGTATGAGATCGAAGTTAATATTCAAGGTCGAATATGGTCAAATCTGATTTGGCCAGTTGACTTTAAAGTTCCAAATTATGTATTTTCTTTGGCTGAAAGTGAAAAGCATGAGAGTATGGTGCCTTGAATTGAATAAGAGAAGAATCATAAAAATTCCTAAAATAGAAAGCAAGGCAGAGTCAGTGGTAACAACTAACAAGCCGTGAAGGATTGGTGTCAATCCACGTGGATGTGGTGAAGATGAATATTTATGAAATTACTAAATAATAAAAATTTTGTTAAAAATTTAAAATTTTCATTTGTATTTTTAAAATAATCTTTTACAAATCACTTCAATTTTGAATAAAATTTTTATTTGCACATACAAATATTTTTTTGTTAAAATCTATAAAGGCCATTTAAATTGAACTTGTAACTTAATTTTAAATTTACACAAAATATATAATTTGTAATTAGTAGTAGGCACCCACTTCACTAGTGAAAAAAACATTTTTTTATGTATTACACATTGATTAAAAAATTGAACCGGCTCATTTAATTCAGCAATAAATTTTTTTGAATTAATTAATTTTTTTGTTCAATTTTTTATTTTTTTTTATTCTACTTATTTTAATAATCCTTCTTGTTATGGATCGGTCGATTTATTAATTAATCGATTAATTTTAATAAGTTAGTCTATTTTTATAAATATTAATTAATTAATTTTTATTTAACGATTTTTTAAAATTAAATTTCAACTCTTTCGATGGATGAGGACACTTCATTCTTCAATTATGCTTCAAATTTTTTTGTTTTAAACTAACTTTATAACATTATAATACCAATTAAATCTATCATCCCATCGATATAATTTCTTGTCTGAATTTTAAAATAATTATAAAATATCATAATATTTGACTTGGTCGAATGAAAATCAAAATAAAGAATCAAATGCTGTGAAGAGTTTTGGATTGAAAATAATCCAAAAATTAAGGTCGTCTAGCATATAGTTTCATCAACCGGCATATATAGTTCTTTGCTTTAACTTGCATGCTTGTTGACAAGTTCTTCTCTACCATTTTCGTACACAATCCTCCTCCAGATTGCAGTATTGCACACGACAAATCAAAATCGTACGGTTCCAATCTGTAAATCTCTCTATATATAGTCAACTACTTCAAAGTCTTTCTTCATCATCACATTCACTAAGAGATTCTCAATTTCTTCATTACACCACCACCACCACCAAGATGGTTACTATCGTTCCCTTAAGAGCTCTCTTATTCGTTTCTCTTCACTTGGTATTCATGTACCAATTCACTTCATCGGTAGCCATCGATCCCACCAAAGGGTTCACTGCTCTTCCCTTAAAAAAGTCCAATTTCGAGATCCAAAGACCTTATGATGTGCCTGAAGATCAAAGATACAGCTTCAAAAATGGCGTCCACAAGCTCTGGGTTTACTCCAATGACAAGCCTCACTCTCCTACTAGCAACACCAAACCTCGAACCGAGATTCGAATTCAAGTAAGGCCAACACACATCAAAACTCTCTCTTGTTCATCTTACAAATGGTTATGATTAGGCAAATGGTACCATAGTCACTTAAAGTTTTGAATTGATAACTTTGAATGAAACTTAAATTTTGAAAAGATCAAAATATGTAATTTGATAATGATATAGGGCTATGATTACAATTCTGGTGTGTGGCAATTCGAAGCATACGGTTTCGTCCCATCGGGAACCTCAGGAGTGTCAATCATGCAAGTGTTCGGAGCACAAGCTCACGCCACAACCCTAATGCTCAGAGTCTACAAGGGCACACTGTTCTACTACAGAGATCCGGTCATCATCCCTCACGTCTACGACAAATGGTTCAGGCTCAACGTGATCCACGACGTGGAAGGCAACACCGTGAAAGTGTTCGTCGACGGGAAGCTGGTGCGTCAGTTCCCAGGAAGAGGAGGCAAGTCTCATTACTTCAAGTGTGGAGTCTATGCACAAGATGACAGTTCTCGTTACATGGAGTCCCGTTGGAAGAACATTAGGGTTTTTAAGAAAACTTGAAAAGATGATGCTTTTGGTTAACTTTGAAGGGGAGGATTACTGATCAATAAATAAAAATCCCGTGTGTTTAGGTGTCACGTCTCCTATATCACAAGATGACAGATGTTACACGACACAAATATGATGTGTCACATTTAACCAAGTCACATGATATTATTTGTCCATTATCTATTAAAAAAGGAGACAATGATTGCTAACGTAAACAAATAGACAAGAAACAAAGAGAAAGTGCAGCCAAATGGATGACAAACAAAGGATAAGAAAACAAATGGACAGACATTATCAGAGAAAATGCAGCCAAATGGATGACAAACAAAGGATAAGAAAACAAATGGACAGGCATTATCATCGTTATCATTATTATATTCAGTCCAAAATTTTACAATAAAATAGAATTTGAGAAAATCTGATAGTATATAATCTTACTCTTATATAATAGAGATCTCACATATAAATGTGATATGCAAATAGAGAGACATATGAGACATAATTAAAAGCAGAAGCATGAATATTTCAGTAACTTAAAATAAATCTATAGTGTATAACCTTTTTTTTTTTTGGTAGGCTTAAAATTGAATTTTTATAAAACTATTTCTTCCATTAAGCAAAAAAAATCACATATAAATAAGTTGACAAAAATGCATACATTTAATATTTTCATATTCTACTTGATTCAATTAAAGTTAATAAATAATGTTCATTGAATTTAAGATATTCAATTAAAAATTAAATTTTGATTAAATTTTGAGTTTGACTAAAATTTTCATTATATCAATAGCAAGAACAACAATAACAATACCTAGTATGAGTCCGTGAATGTAAGATTTGGAGAGGTGCAGTATCATGCAACTTTACTTCTACCTTGTATAAACACTATTTTTAATAGACTAAGATGTAATACAAAATAATGATAATAAAAATATGTAATGCAATACTTAATTCTTTACATATATAACACGATAAATATTATCAATAAGAGATAAAATAAGTAAATAAATACTAAGGGGTGATTCGTTGATGAGTTTGAGAAGGAGTTAATGAGTAAAAAATAAAAAATGAGTAGTTGGTTGTTGATTATCATTATAGGAGCAATATTTTAATATCCTACTTTTAGAGAATCCTCCATACCCTCTATTTAGTAGAAGAATGAAACGCATTCTTTAGTAATGACTCTTTTTTTAAATATTTTAAATACTAATTAAGTAAATACAATTAATTAATTAAATTATAATTAATTAAAATAATAATATGTGTTAATTAATTACTTTATAATTAATTAAAATATATTTCATTTATTAATTAAAATATTTTAATTAATTAATTGTAAATATAATTAAATAATATAATGAATTAATTATATTATAATTAACTAATTATAAAATATTATTAATAATTAATTTATTATATTATAATTAATTAGTCAGTTACAATATAATTAATTAAATTATAATTCATTCATTCATTAAAATATTGTAATTAATTAATTACAATATTTTAATTAATTAATTACAATATAATTAATTAAAATATGATTAATTAATTAATTAAAATATAATAAAATTTTATATCGTAAATTTTTACAAATCAATCGCTATCAATGATAATGGTAATCATTCATTCTTTTTAACCAACCATCATAATTATAATGATAATATTCATTTCTATTATTCGATATATTCATTCTCATTCTTATTATCATCACCTTATGCGAACTAACATCTCCTTCATAGTATTAAAAAAAGGACAAGTATAAGTAGAAATTAAACCAATTCTTACAATAAAATTATTAGACTAAGGCCCCGTTCGGTTGATGGGAAAGCAAAGTGAATTTAGAATATAATTATTTAAAAAATAAATCTATGAAAAGTAAAGATATTCACATGTTTGGATGCTTATAAGAATTCTAATAAAAAAGTTTAATGGATTCTTATTATAGTGTTTGGTGTGTAACAGTATTTTATAAAATTTAATTTAATTTTGACTTGTGTTTCCAATTATATCCCTACAAACAAAATAAAAATTGAAATCATTAAATAATTAAAAATATAAACTTGAAAATTTTCGATTGAAACTTTTAAGCAAAAATATTCAAAATTCAAATACCAACCGATAACGAAAATTTTAAAAAATAGGGAGAATTGTTTGCAAAATTTTCAAAAATTTGAAAATTTCCCTCCCTCCTTCTTAGCTGTCCTTCCCCTATTTTTTTCAATTAATTAGTTATTTTATTTATTTCAACTTTTATAATTATTGTGAATTTTTAATTTTAGTTTTTAAAATAATAATAAATATTTTTATTACTAATAATAATTATAAATTAAATAAAAATTAAAAAAAATTATTTAAACTTATTTTAATATTTTATATAATAAAGTATAATAAAATATTTTATTTTTAAAAATAAATAATTTATTAGTTATTATTTATAAACTAATATTTATTTTATATATTTTTTATTATTAAAAAAAATTATTTGAAATTTATATATTTTAAAATTACAGAGTTGAGAGAATGAATGGTTAAATTGTCTAATATATTTTTAGGTTAAATTCCTGAAGAAAATAATCTAAATACCAAAGAGTGTTGGGATTTAGATTCCAAAGAAAGTGTCACTATTTTTTCTAAATTAAGAAAGTTTTTACTTTCATAACTACTAAAAAACGAACCAAATATAATAATTTAAATTTTAAGAAAAATATTACTTTCACTAGGTTCTGTTTGTATATGACTCTATCACAAGTGAACAAGACTCCTCGTTATGTAATTTTGTTGTATTTAATGAAAATTTTTAATTTCTCTAAAAAAACTCAATTAACAATTTAGGAAAAACTCAATTAACAATTTAGGGGCTGTTTATTTCTGTTTTTTTTTCTCTGTTTTTTGTTTCGTTTTTGTAAAAAGAAAAACAGGTAAGTAAAACGTGTTTGGTTTACTCTTTAGCGATTTTTTGTTTCTAAAAATATAAAAATCACAACAGTTTTACAAGAACCAAAAAACATCGTTTCTTTGAACTTTAACATGTTTTTTTTCTTAAAAAAACCAACATAACCCTGGTTTCTATCTCGAAATAATAATAATAATAATAATAATAATAATAATAATAATAATAA
>JANJEY010000236.1:1625372-1643460 GCA_024703695.1 Erythroxylum cataractarum
AAATTTGGAAAAGAAGAGTTTAAAATTGAGATTAATTGGATATTGGATTTGACCTAATTTAATTATATAGATAAAGAAAATTGGGAAGGGTCAAAATTAACCACATGGTTTAAATCTAAAAAATGGTCAACTTAAGTGCATCAATCGAACCGACGTGTCTTATGTCGGCATTCAGAGATTTTCTCTCTATCCAAACAGACAGTCACCGCCTATGCCAAGTGGAAGGTTGTTCCAGTCATTTTCTGTGTTCATACGTGCACGTTTCTGCACGCTCCTGGCCGGTTTTGACCTTTTTACGTCTTTAACCCTACAGATTCTCATGTGGATGTGAACATGACAGTAGAAAACATAAATTAAAGACAAAAAAAAAGTTATAATCAAGAACAAAAAATGGGATATTTATAATTTTTTATTTTGACAATTCAGAATGTTGTTTAGAAAAATATTATATATATATATTACAAGCTAACAGCTTGCTTTGCTTCATGGGGAAGAAGCCGCTGAAACCGACTTTGTCAAGGCTGGCTAAGGTTTACTTGAAGATCAAACTCTTCTTTTGGCCTATAAAAGTGTCTTTTTGAGGCAACCTGAGGAGGTTTTCTTCAATGTTTCTGAATCATTTTCGTAAGGAAAAAGGAGGGAGTCGTTACTTCGCATGTGTTTTCTAAAGGTGGCGAATCAAGAAGAGAATACAAAAGGTGTTGGTAATCCGCAGAGAGATGGTGTTGATACTGAAGAATGGATTTACAGGCCATTGATGCGGGAATTACCAACTTCAGAGAACCAGAGAATACCATCTATGCTTTCTGGGGTGAGTAGGGAGAGAGAGATGATGGCTATGGTGTCCGCTCTGAGGCATGTGGTGGCCGGAGATATACCAGCGAACACAGATTCTTTGCCTTCATCACATGAAGGTTCAGCTTCAGTGCTTACTGATGATTCCAAGAGAGGAAGAGAAGAAGAACAGGTGGGTCCAGTGGATAAAAGGCCTCGTAGAGCATTAGGTGATCATTTAGGCTCATCTTCTGGTGCTGAAAGAGGTGAAGTGTTTTTTCTTCTCTTCTCTTGTCTTCTGCTTCGTTTCTTGCATCAATGGAACAGTTTTGCAGAGACATGTCTTTATCTGCTAAAAGATAAGATGTTCAGGAGAGGTTGATAGGTCTCATCTTTTGAATCCTCTAGAGCTTCAAAGTTTAATTGGTCAGCATATTCAATAATTCTCTACAATCTTCCTTGTACAGACACTCTCTAAACTTGTCGTTTATTGTACTTTAATTCTAATAAATGAGAAAAAAATTGTTAACATTGCATGTGCTTAGTTGAGTTCATCATTTTTTCTGCTGGTGCTTGTGCTATGTAATCGAAATTAACTTTATTCATCACCTTCTTTTTCCAACAGCAACAGATCAGAGTTCAAGCAGAAGCAGCACAGTGAATGCAACATCACAAATGACGTTTACTCCCATATATGAGCACAATGAAAGTTACAGAGAAATGCCAAGAAGAAAATATAGAGGAGTGAGACAAAGGCCATGGGGCAAATGGGCAGCTGAGATAAGAGACCCTTTCAGAGCTGCTAGAGTTTGGTTAGGCACTTTTGAGACAGCAGAAGCTGCAGCTAGAGCTTATGATGAAGCTGCTCTCAGATTCAGAGGCAACAAAGCCAAGCTCAACTTCCCTGAAAATGTCTGCCTCAGACCATCTACGTCCAACACAACAACAACAACCCAGTTCACCATTTCTGATTCTGCAAATACCCTCTTCTCTCCTCCAACATCAAATGAGCCAATAGTTCACTCTCAAACCCTTCACCATTCTCAGAACCCTGATATTGCTAGAGATTATGTGAACAACTCTAACCTTGTTTTGGGTGTTGGTGGTTATCGAAGACAACCGATGAGTTTTTATGAGCAAATGGTGGTGTCTTCTTCAATGACATCTCCTTTCCAGGCTTCTCCTACATTTGCTGCTTCTATTTCATCATCTTCTTCTACACAACCAGCTTCTTTTCCCATGTTTTTTCCAACTCATCAGCCGCCTGGTGACTTCGGACCTTCCAGTTCTCAGAGTGTTGATCCAGATTTTTCGGTGTTTCACTGGTCGGATTCCGGCCCTCATACTTCTTCAGGATAATTATTGTTTTAGCCATTACACCTCAGTTTCTGTTGCCAAATAGATTATTGTTTTA
Source organism: Erythroxylum cataractarum (assembly GCA_024703695.1). Taxonomy (NCBI): domain Eukaryota; kingdom Viridiplantae; phylum Streptophyta; class Magnoliopsida; order Malpighiales; family Erythroxylaceae; genus Erythroxylum; species Erythroxylum cataractarum. The sequence goes on from JANJEY010000236.1 coordinate 1,627,561, forward strand.
GCAGTTATTGGCATGAAGGTTGCGAGTTTTCTTTTCTTGTTACCAATAGTCTCATTCTTATTGGGATCGGTCACTATTCTTTATACAAATGTTGAAAGTTAAGAAGTTAAAGGAAATGCTCAGAACATACTATCAGTCAAAAATTGGACCCTTAAAAAGTGGTCTGATAGAGGGAAGATATCTGACAACTTTCTTAATCAATATAGTCTACCATTGAAAGACTAACTTGCATGTTTTCGAGGTAGAGCAATATGATTCACCCCATATTCACGAAGAAAAACTTGCACTTCGACGTCACAGAGGCCCCAAAATTTCCTGGAAAAGGACGATTCTTACCAGTCACATGCAATTTGCAATCCAATTGGGATGGTGCCAAGCTTCCACGTCGTCTGCAGAAGCCGCCAAGAAAGATTAAATTGAGCAAGCAAGAATCTTGGGAGGAGAACATGCAAGTTGCATGAAAAACGGAAGTGCAAATCAAAATCAAATCCTTTGATCCGGATAGTATTTTGTCTCATAAGACTTTGCAAACAAAAGTTGTTCTGGTTCAAATAATCTAAAAGCTGCCACGCGTTATTTGATTTCAGTTGTCATGCAACTCAATAATACCAAGACATGAAAATGGCAAAGACGTTTTGAGTGGAATGACTCCCGAGATTTATGACCAAATTGTGTGCATAGTAACGATAAACTATAGAACATTAAGACACATCAGCTGGCCACAAAAACATGACTTCACGCCTGTTGCAATGAGAATGAACTATAAAAGCCTTATATTTCAAAGAAAGCCGGATAGGTTCTTTCAAGGTCATGAAGGAAAGAAAAAGGAACTCAGCACTTGAAGTTATACAATAGTTTTCTCGTTTAGAGAATATCATAACCCAGATCACAGTCCCTATTAGAAAAGAAATAATCACTTGAGAGGAGCAGCAACACCATACGTCGCAGAGGCATCGATCTCTCGGTAATTCAGTCCACAAAACAAAGAAAATCCGGGCCAAGACACGGACATAGAGATATTTTCACCTTAAGTACTAATATTCCTTTGTGCGAGCTTGTGGAACCAGGTGCGCGGTAAGACTGAGAGCTCTACCTACAATGCCATCAGAAAGGTCAGACTTTAAGAGCAGCCTTGTGGACCATGGTTTCTTTGTGTATTTGGTGGCAACTTTTCTCAACGAGATCAAGCAGTTTCTCCAAGTTCGTTGCCCATGAGTCGAGAATGTCATTGCTACCCTTTGCGACTTCAAAACAGACTATTCCCAACGGCCTGTCAATCTTTGCCAACAATGCTTTGGACACAACCATATCAGACAGATGTTTCTCAGCTTCCTACACACCAGGGAAGAAAATATTAAGTTAATGGATGGTAACGTCTGCCAAGTAACCATGACATAAAAAATGTGTTCAGTAACTTTGTTCACTTATCTGCCAGGTATTCTACATAATATAACTACTGGTCTCATCATTGCTCTTCCACTGTGATCAAGACTAAAGAGCATCTATAAAGTTCTTTACATAGTCATGGAAAGTTGATGCACTTTTTACCCTTTTTATGGAACGATAAGAGCAGTCAAATGTTTGGCAAAGCTAACGTTGCACAAGAAAAACAGAAGAGTAAAGAACCAAAAGATCCAAGGATAAGCTTCCATTTTAATCAGGACTTTCATTGGCAAAGGTGGCTCCAGGTGATATATTACAACTTAGAACATAAGGCTATGGGAATGAATAGTCTTAAATGCAATACCTGTACTGTATTACTACTTATTCTATTCAAAACACCAGGAGGCCTAATCCTGTTTCATTAATATTTGATAAGCTGAACTTTAAAATAGGAAGCAAGAGCTATGCATCTGAGAACTGCTCTGCACATAACAATTCATTGTGATTATATTAAATATTAGAAGCTGACACAATCGATTTACCACACACATCTAGAAAGGTGAGGCAGGCAATATCAGTAAATTATGCACGTGAGTAGACAAGCATGCTCATGGAAGAGCAACCATCCAACAAATCCTCCACTCCCACCCGAAAGGATCCAAAAGAAATTGATTAAAATAGAAAAGGAGCACAAAACACCTGGAAGCTGAGACACAACAATTCGGCAAGTCTCTTCATGGTAATCCTCGAGTAGTACTTCGAGACAACAAGGATATTCTGAAAAGTGCCAAAGAGTGTCTCAAATTATATTTCAAAGTTACGTCGATTAGAAAAATGAGGGATTTTTGTGTTTGGGAGAAATATTACATGTTCAATTATTCTCAGCCTTAAATCCTCAGCTGCTTTGTCACCCAAAGATCCTCCCAACAAGTTATTTTCATTTTCAAACTCATCCTTGTATGTATTCCAAAGAGATGTCCACTGAATGACCTCCATCGTCACCAACTGCTTCAACAGCAATCTATTCAAGAAAAATGCATAGGGCTAATTGAGAAATCAGTTTGTCCAGGATATACTCAAAGAGAAACAATAAGATAAAGTTACGCATACTTGAAGTTTGGAAGTTCAGAAAGATTCTTATCCTCCAAGGTGGAATTTAGAAGGCTTGATTGCATGGGATCATGTGGGGACAGTGCCAAGTACCAACAGATTTTCCTCAGCACCTAGATATTATAAGACATCAGAGCAAGCAAATAGAATAAATAGAACCATGGAATGAATAAAGTGAAGACACGGATTTACTGGAATCCACTGCGTTGGGTTTTCCTTGACAGATGGAATCTCATAAATTGACTTGTAGCATCGAGCGATTTCAATGTAATCGTTGTTATGGGTGTAATATCTAAGACGACAGGGAAAAAAAACACAGCATAAGATTCATCAACAAGAATTGAAATACATGTAAATTCCCTTTACAATAGGAGGGTGAGTTGTAATGCATTTATGTAATGAACAGATTCAACACAAACATAAAGATGAGCTGATGAAAAAGCAAGTAGCACAGCAACTAAGAAAAGCTTGAACTTGCTAGGCCCCCAAACATGCTTACCAAGAAAGGATGAAACTTAATAATAAAGTGGGACGTTGTATTAAGCAATATGAAAAAAAATAAAGAAACAGAGAAAATGAATACCGGATCATCAATTCATAGTAAATTCGCTTCAACTCTAAAATTGATGGTATATCAGCTGGAGCTTCTTCAATAATATTTTCACCTTCCTTTGGCTTCTTCTTTTCTTTTGAAGTATCAACGTCAAAGACTCTCGGACTGATCTTCCTTGAAAGAATTTGGGCACGGACATAATCTTGGCGATCTAGGCATAGACGTACCTGCCAAAGTCATTAATAAACCAATAAGCACATAGGCACATTATCATTTCAATCCATTTACATGTCCACAAATTAACACTAAGTCCTAAAAGGAAAAGATATTGTTCTGGACCTATGAAGTGCTAACCTTCAAACTTGCTTGCAAGTCAATATTAGTACCATTGCACAAGAAAATGACCCTATCAACTAAACATAAAATGCTCCACAAGGAATAAAGAAAGAGATACGTACTTGTTCAAGGATGAAAGCAATTTTCTCTGTTTTTGCCATAGCACCAAAAGTTTCCACCTGGGTTGTAAAAATAAGAGTGTCATGTGAATTACTCAATAGCAAAATAAACATAAAAAGGCAGCTATCAGGAGATAAATAGCTGCCACAACTTACTGCAACTTCTTGCATCAGTTCGGCAGCTTCAGCAATAAGCCCCTGTTCTTCCTTGATCTTAGCTAGTTTTTTTATCAATCGAGCTCTCTCAATCTCAACATATATCTACAGCAATATATTCAATATGATTAGCAGTAAACATGAGCAAGAAGCAAGCTTTATAATTGAATTCAACAAACTGAAAATGCATCAGTGGTGTCACCTTCCCTGCAGACACAGTATTAAGCGTTTTGATCAATTCAATGCGCGTGTCAATATCTGGAGTCTGATCGATGTATTGCATTGCTTGCTGCACCATTGCAGTTACAGCCTGTCCAGGAACAAGATTGAGAAAAGAACTCTCTCTCAAAACAAATGTCTTTTTTCTTTTCTGTTTTGACGCAACTGATAAAGAAGGAAATAGCAATGGTCACCTGTTTGAGTTGGCCGCGTTTTTTGGAGAGAAGAAGAATTTGGTCATTAAGAGTCTTCCAGTCTCCGGCTTGGAAGCAAAGGTGTAGAATTTCGGTGACAGCATTTTTGGTGCCGGCGACGTCTCCGGCGAGCCTCATCTGCTTCTCGACATTCTGCAACTGCTCTATCGCCGTCTCCAAATTGGATTTGGCTTCCTGATTCGTCCAATCCAAAGAACCACACCACCGAATCAAACAACCAAACAAACACAATCAAAACCAATTAGAAGTAATTGCAACAAAGACTCACCATCTTCGTTGCCGAGAAATTGACAGATAACCCTAAATTCAGTTTGGTCGTTAACAAGTTTCGAACTTCAGAGGAAAAAGAACACAATCTTGGAGGGAGAATTGTTTTTCATTTATTATTTCAGTTACCTCCTCCAACAAGAAAGAGAGATTTAAGAGGCCGGCCCACCTATTCATTCCCACTAAAAGCCCAAAGAGGCCCAATAAGATAGATCCTATCACAGCGTAATTTTCATTTTTTTTCCTATTTATAATTGAACATATATTATAGTTTAGTTTATTTTTAAAATATGTTATTGTTCAAAATTAGTATTTTGATATTAAAAAATCTAAAAATAATTTTATATTACATTTATAAAAAATTATTTTGTTTCACATATAATAATGTGGATTAATTCAATTATATCAAAAATTAATTAGTTTTGGTTATATGAAATAAATATACAAAATCAAAATGGATTATAATATAATTATATTACATTTTAAGTAATTTAATAAAATTTGAATATAATTTTAAAATTTTTGATGCCATAAAGTAATTTTTTAAAAACATTATAAAAAGAAGTAAAAATACGTAGTTAAATAACAACAAAGAGACTATTTCGGGTAATAATTTTATATAGATTTCTTTAATAGAGAAAAATGGAAAGGAAATGATGAGAAATTGAATTTGCAAATTCTTTTTCCTTTTTTAACTAAGAGTCCAATCACCAAAATTTGAAACAATAATACAAATCAAAGAAGGAAAAAAACTAGTATACACTTAAAACTTGTACTGCAGTTCTTCCTTTCCATTGTTCAACCACAGCCTGAGAAAGAAACTATAGTAACTTCACAAGCTCCCATTTCTCCTACCATAAAGCTCACTAGGGTTCTTTTCTTGTTTCTCCATTTGATTCTGTTCAAGGTTGCAACAGCAAAGGAAAATGGGGTCATGTCGCACCACCGAATCGAATTTCTTCGACCCCTTCAGAGTTGCGGCGCTGGGATATCTTTGAAAGGTCATTATCAATCTCCAGATTGTCTTCTACTTTGGTTCGATGGTCCCCGTCTGCATCGTCTATCTTCAGGCGAATTGCCGGTATAGGTGCCTCCTCTCTCACATATGCCTCGAAATTGTTTCTTGAAGGCTTCGTCTTTGTGCAGAATACCTCAAGGAAGTTCTTCATGCATCCTTGATTGTATACGTTGAGTCTATTGACTGCTCCATACCGAAAGTTTTCATATGTGGTCTGAAGCATGCTAACAAATTAGTAAAACTTCAGGCAATTCAAAGGAGTATGAGAACTCGATATGGTGCTGCATACAATCAAATTCAGTAACTTGTGAATGTTCGACAAAACATCATTCCTGATAGTCTTCAGAATGCATGAAACTAACCTGATTTCTACTAATGAGGTAGAGATGGAAGCAAGTAAGACCTCCAACAAACCAGAGGAAGAAAAAGCAATAGGCCATTAGTATCACAGAAGCTGGTGACTGTTTCATTGCCTTCCAGACAGGTCCATGATCATCCATGAGAAATTTAATGTTTAACGCTGACATTGCAAAGATGAATATGCAGAGAAGAGCTGCCGATGATATGAACAGAAAGAAGTATCGATAGTTGCGCTGTCCAAATATAAACCACCTTAATTAGAACGATACTCCAACTGAGGCAGACCAAAAAGGGATAGTTGCTACTTATTACAACCAAAGTTTAGTTTAAGAAAATTTCAAAACTCTATTTCTCAAGATATCAGTACACAGTTCCAGCTCTGCTGCATTTTACCAGAGTCTTTGATGATGGATCAAGAATCACTTTGGTCAAACCATAAACATTCCATCAACTAATATGAAAATTCCAAAACAGGCACCTAATGGCACGTCTTATATATACTCGGTTAATAAAAACTTGCTCTAGAAACAAAATGTGATTCTTTCCTCTCAGTTTAAGAATAAATTTCAGCTACTTTAGTTCAGCTCATGAATACAACACAAGAGGAATCAAAAGAATCAATAGGTCCAGGTCCAAGGTAAAATTTCATCTCGTCCAATCACCTATCAAAGAAGAACATTTCTTAAATTGAAGATTGCTTACCAATCCAATGCACTGCCCAACCCATGGACAATGGTGATCAAATCGCTCCACACAATTATCACATACAGAGCAATGCGAGCATCGGGGTGGACGATATAACATACATGTCTCGCAATACTTCACCTTGACACAAAAGCCATTGACAGTGACTTCTTTTGTGCGTGGTAATCGTGGTGTTGGTGTTTGTCTTAGATCAGCTTCAACAGAAGCTGCAGAGTCATAACAAATCTCTTCCTCTGGTGGACGTAAGTTACGAGGAACTATTCCAGGGTCTTGGGCTGAAGTAAGTATAAGAAGTACCAGTACCTACAGTGATAAGCTTTTGATTACAATTTCACCAAAAGAATGGAAACTTAACTATGCTAAAAAATGTAATATTTCTACAGAAAAGAATGTAAAAGTAAGTAAATCAAAACTCCACCACAGGCCAGAGCATAAAATTTATTCAAATGAGGCAAAAGGACAAAGGAAAGAAGCAGCTGAAGACAATTGAGATTTAGTAATCTGAAGGACTTACATAGATTGTGAAACCAATAGCAACAAGCAGAATTGCATAGCCTGCATTATAAGCTGGAATTGCATGGATTAGGTTCCGTGCTACATGCGTACAAAAAATAACAACGGGAACCGTAATAAGCAATAGGGTGACAAGCAAGGACCTAGCATCTGGTCCAAATATAAGCCTGCCCCTGAAGAAGAATATCTGCAAAATAAATCCAATAGAAGAGACAATTATTCAGGAAAGGTTGAAAGCAAAGTATCTGGAAATTGACAAAGTTGGTGAACACGGGGATGAACAATAAAGAGTCTGCCTTGACCTGTCGTTTTCTACCATCTCTCCCAAATATGCAGGCATCAAAACCAATGTATATACTGTTAGAATTCCATTTTAAAACATGCAGGAACCAAATAATTGCTGCTAAGAATCTTATAATCCTTTCCCTCAAAATAATCATTAACGTAATTATGAGCAAAACTGAACTTTTCCAAGTTGTCAAACAATGAAATGAGCAGGTGAACTTGCCTTCCACAGTCACTCAGTGGAAAAGACTAAACTTTGTGAAAAATGCAACCAAATTTAAGGTCCAAAACCACAAGCTCTGAAACTATGTAGAAATGCAATGCCCACATGAAACGATCTACCATTGTTAAACTCACATAAGCACTTTAACAGGGTAAAAAGCAAAGAATGAAGAGGAAACTGAAACAAGGGACACAAAAGAATATAAGTTTCTGCTAACGAAATCAATCCATAACCCGAAAGGCCAATCATTGCAATAACAAAAACAGTCAACTAGCCTGTTAATCTTGAAACCCATGTGTCATTTTTTACCAAAAACAGAAAAAGCATCATAATCAGCAAAAGTAAGGCAAACCCAGATCGCATTTCGCAACATCGGTTAGAAATCAAACAGAACACCAACAAGAGTCAGCCAAGAAACTACACAACATGCACATGAACAACATCAGACAGAGAGAAAACCGTACGTTGCGTCCCTTCCACACTTGGTAAACACGCTTAGCCATTAGGAAACAATTTCAGTGACAGGCACAAGCAAAGTAGAAGGAGAAACGAATCTTTCAAAGTTATTGAGCAAGTTCATTTCTTTTGAGAGAGAGAACCAAAAAAGAAGGAATTTTCTTTTGTAAGGGCGGTACTTCTGTTCAAAAAAACAAAACAAAAAAAACTATGAGCTGTAAGGAAATGATGGAGCAGTGGTGGGGGTGGGTTCTGTTGGAAACTTGCTTTAGGTACCCTTTTTGGGAATTTGAGAGACAAAAAACAAAAGACAGAAACATCGGTAAAGTGATAGTTGGGGACTTGGATTGATGAGGGGTTAAGGAATCACACGTTACATTCCACAGTTCTTTGTATGGAATTCTCGTCCCAATGACTCGGGAATGACCATTTTGGAGATCAGACATGTGGGGTAGTAGAGCCATTATCACAAAGAAAAAAAGGTTAGATCTTGCTCAAATCTTCTTTCAATTTGTGCTTTGTTGGCTTGACTAGTTGCACACGTTTTGACTTGGTGTGCTGTGCTAAGAAAAAAGATACATCGCCTAACATTTTGACAATGTACTTATTATCACTTTATCGTACTAAAAAAAAATTAAAATCTATTTTTTTATACTTGTTTTTGTAATTTATTTCGTTAGTTTTCTTTTTAATTAAAAAAAAGATATATCACTACCTTGTAAACTAAATTAGGGTTTTATTTTGTTCCAGTTCAATTTTAGGTTGAGTTTAATTTCAATAATTATAAATTAATTAAATTTTAAATCATATTTGAATTTGATTAAAAATTTTCAAATAACAAATAATTTGTTCAAATATAGAGCTAAATGTTTTAATTAAAAGAAAATTTAGAATAATATTCTTATTTAATATTAATTTTCACTATATATATATCCCCTTTTCTTATAATTTATACTTTGTATCAATTTTTCAAAAAATAAAATAAAAATATTAATTCTTTTAGTATATTTATTATTCCGTAACTTTATAATATAAATCAAATTTAACTTAATACGTCTAGTAATATAATAGTCCTTTTTTTCACTGGTCCCTGCCAAGTCCTTTCGGAAAAGATGTTTTATTCTTTGTTTGTTTCAATCATCTGAAATTTTCTTGGGGTTAGAGCTGCGCAGAAAACAAGTTTTTAAAATTAAAATCGATAAATAGAAATTTAAAGTTTAAAAAGATTAACTCGTAAAATTAATTAAATATTAAATAAATTTGAAATTTTTGAGATAAGATTGAAGGAGACTTTCTTTAAATAAACATTAATTAGTTTATAAAAATCAATTAGTTTACAAAAATTAACTGATTAATAAACTAATTAATTGTTAACAACAAGAACTGTTAAAGTAAATTGAACCGAAAAATTAGAAACCAAACTAAAAATTGACTGGTTCAAAATTTTTATATTGAACCTTCTGAACCGATTTGAATTTTTAATCATAGATAAATAAAGACGAAAGAATTATAAAAAAGAGAATTATGTATGGAGATAATTTTTTAAGGGTTAATTACAAAAAAAGCTTAAACTTTCGTCAAATTTTCAATTATAGCTTGAACTTTAAAAAATATCAATAAAATGTTTAAACTTTCGATTTTTTCAAATTTTAAAAAATAGCAATAAAATGTTCAAACTTTCAATTTTTTTCAATTTTAACCTGATGTTAGTGTTTACGTTGAGTTTGCTGACATGACTTACCTCTTGTTTCAAAAACCTTAACTATTAATACACATCAACTAAAATTAACACAACAAACGAAAATTAATGAAATGACGTCGTTTAATCACATAATTAAAATGACATCATTGTTTAAAAATAATCGAAATGAGATTATGCAGTCTCGATGATCTTACGCATTGATTTTAGTTTATCCTTTCATTTTCAATATGTTCTCTAAACACCCTCACCCTTTAATTTTCAAATTATGCAGCCCCGACGCTTTCACATTAGGGGCATCAAAAGAACGAACTAAAAATAAAGAGCTTACTGATACAATACGATATAATATGAGAGTAATTTGAAACTTCAAAAGAACAAACAAAAAATAAATGATTGAAACTAAAAACATTAAGAGAATACCAGACAACGTCAAACTAAAATTGTAAAATATTTACAGTTTAAACATTTTATTACTTCTTTTTTAAGTTTAGGCCAAAATTGAAAATTTGAAATTTTGGACATTATTTTGTTACTTTTTAAAATTCAAAGTTATAATTGAAAAATTGACGAAAGTTTAAGTTTTTTTAATTAACCTTATTTTTATCTTTACTACAAGTAAAAATAGGTACATATGGCAATCAAATATTTTTTTCAAATTTTACATCGAATTTTTAAAATTTAAACTTTAATACTTGATCTCGAATACAAGTCTCATTAATTTATCGTAGTTAAGGATAATAATGGATTGATTAGGTCATTGGTGCCTATTATAAGTAATTAAAATTTAGTCCAAATTTAATTAAATTTTGAACGTATAATTTAAGTTAGTTAAGTTATTATTTACATAATATTGACGTTAAGTTCTGAAATTTACATATCAAAATAACATCGTTTTTGTTTTTTAACTTAAAAATTGGCTCAACTTCTAAGTTTGAATTTATTTTTAAATTTGATATGCTCGAATTTAATTTATTGACCATAATTCAAGTCTAGTCAACATTATAATTATTAATAACAATTGATTGTCTTAAAAAATTATCAAATATAAACTCAGAATTAAGCATAGATATTCAAGTTTGATCTTGAAGTTGAATACCAGTGTTCAAGGCAATGTTATAAATACCGTACCGGACTTGATACTGGATTGAGTTCTGGAACAGAATTGTACCGGTACTGGTCAGTACCGGGTACCGTTTCGAATAATTTTTTAAATTTATAAAATAGTCCTTATAATTTTTAAAATTTACAAAATAGTCCATTAATATTGTACAGTTGTATTGTATACTTTACTAGTTAAATATCATTAAATACAATCAAATGATTATTAATTTTAATTCCATAATTTTATACTTAATTAATTATTTACCAAAATTTAATACCTAAATATTAAAAATAAATTACCATTTAACAAACATCAAGGATGTGTCAATTAATAATTTAAGCTTTTTCAATTTTGCTATTTTTGATTATCAATTTTACATTTAATTATTAATTTTATATTTAATTATCAATTTTATATTTAGGTTTAAATATTAATTTGATTTTGATTATCAACTTTTAAGTTTTAACAACCAATTAATCAACATCAACAAACACTGCACAGTAAATCACAAACACAGTACAGTTAAATAAAATAAATCAACATCTCATTCATCAATATCATCGTAAATCACAAGCACTATTAGAGTATACATTCCATTTCTGAATCCAATTTCAGTTCCAAATTTACAATTCACAAAACCCACCTTATTTAACTTCAACAATTCAATTCCATTCTTAAAATCCAACATTTCCAATTCCAATTCACATTTACGCAAGACGCAGCAGCATTCAACAATTTCAAAATTCAAATCCTAAATCAACGCATCCAACGTACACAAATTCATCATCCAACACAATCAAAAATGCATTTGAAATACGAAAAAATCGAAAACAGATAAACAGATAAAAACAATCGGGTCTTCGGGTTGAGGTTCGGGTTGCTGACGAGTTGGTGGGGGCTCTGAACTGCGACGGACGGTGCGATGGTGCAGTTCAGTCTGGCTGAGCTGCGACGGCGACGACGTGCTGCTGTGTACCGGGTGGTGGTGTATTCGGGTGTGGAGGAAGACAAAGACGGTGGCCTCTTCAATTGACACCAAGGGAGGAGCCGAGATCTAATGAGGATGAGGAAAGGAGGAGACAGGCCAGAGGGCGACGGCGAGACGGCGACGACTACAGTGAAAGGCTGAGGAGACGACGCCAGAGTCAGTGAGAGACGAGGGAGAGTTGAGCGAGAGAGATAACAGACGGGGGAGGGGTGCTTTAGTTTTTAGGGTTAGTTTTTAAAAAAATTGCAATTTAGTCCTTGTAATTTTCGAAACTTAAGGTACCGACCAATATTTGTCAGTATTGTCGGTACCGGCCAGTACCGGTCGGTACGGTACAAAACTCAATACATTGATTCAAGGTTGAATATTGAGTTCAAATTTGAAATTAAACTTGATCCAATCGAATTTAATCTATTAACTTCAAGAGAATAATTTCAATTAAAGCTGAATTTAGGATATTTTGTCATTTCTAATAACCCAATCAAAGTAATCATCAATAATCAATGTAATAACTATTGTTTAGTAAAAATCTCACTAAAATGCAAAGTCTGTAGAGACCCTATAATATGCAGCCTTACCTTTAATTTTACTAAAATGCGAGTCTTGAGAAGTTTTGTATTATATGGTCTTACTCTTAACTGATAAAGAAAATGATTCTCAAATGCCTATATGACGAAGAAGAAAGCACATATACATATACATTAACATATTAAATATTAAAATAAAAAATAGACCTAACAAATGATAATAATAATAAATACCAATAAATAAAATTTTATTAATAGTCAATGAAAAAATGATAAGTATGTATACAGTTTTACATATTATGAAATATTTTGATCATCACTAATACAAATATTTTTAAATAAATTAATTTTAAAATAAATAAATAAACTGCAAAAATATTTTCTTTAATAATTTAAATATCTCTTAACGTTAAATAGCTTGAATACCTTCCTTTTTCATAACATTTTCCTGATAAATGCTGTATAGCCTTTTGGGCTTAAACTCGCAACTCACGACGAGCCCATCAGGTACAAAGCCCAATCTCATCTTCAACACCAAACACTTTCTGGATAGATCCAAACACCGAATCGTAGCCGTCCATCGGGGGTGAAAACCCTAGCACAAAAACCCTAATTTACAATCTCCTCCTCCTTATAAAGGACTCCCCTACATCTCTTTGGCTTCTACCGCTCTGAATGCTGGTTTCCAATCCTTGTTACATTTCATGCTCTATTTTGCCTTTCTCGTCTTATGCCTTTTGTTAATTTGTTGATCTTCGTTTTCAGTCAATGATCCTTTTTTATTTTTTGACCCAGATGGAATTGGTGATCATTTCTTAACCTGTTGCTGTGAATTTCAATTGGGTATGGCTATTTTTTGTTGTTAATGGCTTATAATCATTCGTTATATGAATATAGCGTTGAGATGTTTGTTTTTTTTTTATCTTGGGTTAGATTGCTGTTGGGTGATAAGGACGCTCTAAATTGATAATTTTGGTTTCAAGTTTTTGTATAGTACTTTGTGGGGACTAAACGTCTGCCCCTTTAGCAGGATTTAGAGTGCTATAGGGATGAACAAAGTCCCTCACATTTAACTTTGGATCCATCCTATTCACTTTGTCAGCGTTGTTTGATTCTTGGTTCATTGCTGATCATTAGAGGGTGGAACATGAAAAAAGTTTCCATCTTGATGAATTGCCTTGGATGAGTGACATTAAGGATATATTTAATAGTTTATTGAGTCTTGTTTGTGTCATGTTCGCGCATGTGTGTTCATCAAATTCATTGTTGATCTGTTGATAGCTTGAGCACTGGAGGTCAATGATGATAATTTTTAAGGCTTGTTTCTCAAAACATTCGCAGTGGCCGCCTAAGAGCTTTCGCCTTCGCCGGGCTTGAGAGTTTATGCTGTTCTCATCCTTCCTTGGATGTCTGAGACCTTCATATATTTTGTCTTAATAAATAACGTGTTCCCAGTTTGATTGACGAGCTTTGTACTTTGTGCCTTCATATTTTCAAGATAGGCTTCTAACCAAATTAATTAATTTAATGTTCAGTTTATTTTTCTTTTTTTTTTAATTAAAAGCTAAAGTTGTATAACTTGGTCCGTTAGAGCTTGCCTCAAGAATGTTTTCTTCTTGGTTTGACAGGTCTTCTTTTAATCAGTGATGGCAATAATGTATTCCTGTTTATGCAATCTAATTCGAATTGGTAGTTTGCCAGTGTACTTGTTTGATACTGTGATTGGCATACTTGATATGTTTATTTATTGGTTAATGTTTTCCTTTGAATTTATTTTCAATTTGTATAATTTGAAACCAATGATGAATTTGGATATAAATTTCTCACGACGGTCGTCTGAGACACATCATGTGTTTTCACTGATGCATTGATCCAATGTATCTGATGGTTTCATCCCTGGTTTTACCAGACTCATATGTCTATATTTGTTTATATCCTTTTTGCACATTGGCTTCGGGACTCTTGTTAGCTTTATCATATGAATGAGACTTGCTGCCTTTTGTTTGATTAGGTTGGGAAATTACCAGTCCATAACTTAGTCATTTATGCTTGAAGTGAGGCAATCACTGGGTATGCACTTGCTTACATGCTTACATGCTTATTTTAATTTTTAGAAAACGGCTACGGTTGAGAACTGAGCATTGTGATGATATAATTTGTCCGATACATTTCATGACAGGATAAATACCTCCTACTCATACTGAATGCTCCTCGCTTTAAATTCGATTTCTCTTTTAATCATGATTGCCTTTTGCATTAAAGTTTTTTAAAATGTTGGTCTTTCTTCATTTTCTTAAATACTTTCAGATGTTATTAACATAATGAAGTTTAAGGTTTTAGTGGTATATCTTGATGATGATTTGTATTGCTTTGAGATCTATTAGTCCTTGAAATTTGTTACCATTTTCTAGCTGAGCTGGAACTCAAACATTTGTTGATTAATGCTAGTGGCCTGGGTTTGTGGGTTTATGCATGTTTGATTATGCCAATCTAGGTCTGTGATGTTAACAATGAAGGCTTGTTTCTCAAAACATTCGCAGTGGCCGCCTAAGAGCTTTCGCCATTCGCCAGGCTTGAGAGCTTGTGCTGCTCCAATCCTTCCTTGGATGTCTGAGACCTGAACATATAATTCTCATATATATATATATATGGCTGTGTGTATATCCCTTTACCTCAAGAGATGGCTATAACGATCAGAATCAGACTTGAATATAAAAATATTTTGAGATTGGTGGCCGTCACCATTCCCATTTCCTTCCTCGTATTCATTCCAGGAGATCGTTTCAATTATGCTGTTGTAACCTTCCTTGGATGTCTGATGTATGTGTATGAAAGATATAAGCTTGTTTTTGTTTTGATGTCTGTCCAAGTGCAGTTTATTTTAAGAATTGTTTGGATAATCATTTATTGTTCTTTTTTAACTCTTTTTCTGTATCATTAAAAAATTAAAACGTTATTATTTTAATAAATTAATGTTGGTATCTATAATTTTAAAGGTGACCAATGTTAGGAACAGTATTGTTAAACATGGGATATGATATTATTTACAAAATTTCATGTCACAGTAATAAATTATAGATTTCTTGAATAATAATGGGACTTCTTTAATTAAGAGGGAAAAGAAAAAAGAAAAGAGACTTTATGCTCTCAACTGCTACAGTTTTATGCTACAGTAACTTGGCATAAAACTGTGACATGAAACTGTAGCGGACCCGTAAGCCTCCTCCTCCTACCGCCGGCAATCGTAAGGACTCCAACGCCCCCGACTTGCTCGTTGGCTCAGGCGGGTCGCGCTTCGTGGCGCTCGCTCCCGACGCGTCGCAGGAAGGCCCAAAGGCTAATCCCCCAACGGTCGCCTCACCTAGGCCTACAGGCGGCTACGCCTCGACTGGATCTTCTGCCAGACCTAAAAAATCACAACGTCCCTCGTCCACCCGTAATGCTTCTCATCCGAGGCGAACGAACCTGGGTCCTTCGGGTAGTTCAACTGCGGCTCAGGGGACGACGTCGTCTCCTGGTCATGAGGGTCCTTTAATGGGCTCACCCTCCTCCATGGGCTTAGCAGCTGCCCAGCCCCCCACACTCCCGCAGTCCAGCCCCATGGGCCCTCCACTTCCCATCAGCCCAAGTCCCCAGCCCATACCACCCGCCTCATCTATGGTG
>JANJEY010000236.1:1652789-1689604 GCA_024703695.1 Erythroxylum cataractarum
GACCTCGTTCCAGGTACTGCTCCTATATCTATACCTCCATATAGGATGGCACCTGTGGAACTGAGGGAGCTGAAGGCACAGTTACAGGAGCTACTGGAGAAGGGTTTTATCAGGCCCAATGTTTCACCTTGGGGAGCTCCAGTATTGTTTGTGAAGAAGAAGGACGGGACACTGAGATTGTGCATCGATTACAGGCAGCTAAATCGAGTGACAGTGAAGAATAAGTATCCACTGCCTAGGATCGATGACTTATTTGATCAGTTGCAGGGAGCTCGAGTATTCACAAAATTGGATCTGAGGTCTGGGTATTATCAGCTGAAAATCGCAGAGGCTGATGTGCCGAAGAGTGCCTTTAAGAGCAGGTATGGGCATTTTGAGTTTCTGGTGATGCCGTTTGGGTTAACTAATGCCCCGGCAGCTTTTATGGCCTTGATGAATAAGGTCTTCCAGCCCTACCTAGATAAGTTTGTCATTGTGTTCATTGATGATATATTGGTGTATTCGAGAAATAAACAGGAACATGCTGAGCATCTGAGAGTGGTTCTATTGCTTATGAGGGATAAGCAGCTATATGCCAAATTCAGTAAGTGTAAATTTTGGCTGGATGAGGTGGTGTTTCTGGGCCATATAGTGACTGGAGAGGGTATTCAAGTCGATCCTAGTAAGATTGAGGCAGTAGTGAAGTGGGAAGCTCCTAGGAATGTGTCCAAGATTCAGAGTTTTCTAGGATTGGCAAGTTATTACTGGAGGTTTGTCGAGGGGTTTTCATTGATCACAGCCCCTCTGACAAAACTTCTGAGGAAGAATGTACCGTTCAGATGGAAGGAGGAGTGCTAAAAGAGCTTCGAGGAGCTGAAACATCGATTGACCATGGCACTAGTGTTAGCTATTCCATTTGGGACTGGAGGTTATGAGGTGTATAGTGATGCTTCCCATCAGGGATTAGGGTGTGTTTTGATGCAGCATGGGAGAGTAATTGCTTATGCCTCGAGACAGTTGAGGTCTCATGAGGCTAATTATCCAGTGCATGATTTGGAGTTAGCTGCAGTTGTGTTTGCCCTGAAGATTTGGAGACATTATCTATATGGGGAGACATTTCAGATTTATACTGATCACAAGAGTTTGAGGTATCTGTTGAGTCAGAGAGAGTTGAATCTGAGACAGAGGAGATGGATGGAGCTGCTTAAGGATTATGATTGTACAATTGAGTACCACCCGGGGAAGGCTAATGTGGTGGCTGATGCATTGAGCAGAAAGTCTCATATTAGTGCAGCTCAGATTCAGGTTGGGAGATTGCCTAATTTGATTCAGCTGAGAGCTCTGAATGTGCAAGTGAATATGGATCAAGATGGGGCTTTGATAGCCACTTTGAAGCTCAGACCGATGTTACATGATAGGATCAGGAGGGTACAGGACAAGGATCCTGCTATAGTGAAATTGGTTGAGAAAGTGAAGTCTGATTCGGGTTTTGAATTTGAAGTGAGAGATGAGTTTTCCTATTATATATAAGGCAAACATAACAAATAAGAAATTTTGTATTAGAAAGTGACCCAAATCAAGAAAAATTCAAAATGTGAATTTGTCTAACACCAAATAATAGGTTATCAAGAAACTCAAGATAGCATTTTGGAATATGAAGTCTATCATCTATTTATGAAAAAATTGTAACTTGATATATTTGTTACTTAGGTCTCAAGAAGTATAAATATATTCTTGTTTATCTTTAATGGGATGGCTATAAGACTATGATATATCTCTCCTTCTTTAAGGAAATTGCTTTTTATTTAAACAATTATGTTATAGTGACTCATATTTATTTGTATAGATTATGCTTTGCATTATACTCTCACCTCTAAATCCATGATAATATATTTGGAATAGTGAAAATTAGATTAGAAAATACATCTCTAATTTTGATAATTTGAGCTCTAGTAGATAAATGAAATAAGAACATTGTTATGTGCTTAAAGGGTGAGATTTGAACATGGAGACAAACCCTAGCTAGGTGAAAGAGAAGATATAAACAAATGGTTTAATTAGTTATTATATGTATACTTAATTAAAAAGGGATTAATTGTGTAATTTGGGATTATTAATCATCCAAAGAACAAAGCATTAATGAATGGAGGGTGAAGAACCGACAAGGATGGAAGCTGCAATCATTTTCAGATCAAACATGAGTGTAATGCATGGAAAAATCACGTGAAATCCACGGTGGACAATTTGTTTATTGGACCCTCCTTTGTCTACTAAACAAATTACATTCACTAAACATGATTAAACCTTCCTAATTATCTCTTAAGATACGGACGTTATGCTAAAGTAGAACTCAAATTATTGGAAGACAATAGACAATTATGTCAAATTTGATGACAACATAACTTGAAAGGAATTAGTATATTTCTACAATTTAAACATCAATTAGATTCGGTAATCTATTTCAAACCAACTAATTAGTATTCAAGTATATGAAATTTTCTTGTAAGTTCGAGTTTCATAATTTAAGTTAAAATTTGTATAAATACGCTAAAACTTCTACCTATGATTATAAATTGTTATTTTTTTGATTGATTAGAAAAAGTATATTAATTAACGAAATAGTGAAATAACAATAACATTTTATCGAATTTATTATTTCCTATATAAGAAAAGTATTGAAAACTAAGAATTAACCATTTTGTTTGATTGAAACATAAATAAGTTGATTAAGATTACATTAAATGATTGTTTGTATCTAAGATTTTGGATTGAATTGTTGACTTGAAGCTAATTTTTCTTGTTCACAAATCATGCTTCAATCAACAACTTGGTTTGTTTGTGATGGGAGACAATATAATTGAGGATGGGGCTGCCTTTAACACAAAACACTGGCCATCTTCACCAAATACTTTAAACTATTATGTGAAAGACATTGTATCACTCCCATTTCACAATTCCTTCCTAACCATAAACGAATTGATTTGAATCCATAAATTTTGATGAGGTACGTTACCAAGACGTGACTAAAATTTTAAAAAATAGAGACATTTTGATCGATAAAATATTCAATTCGTTAACTAAAACAATATTATGTTAATCCGTTGTGTCAAAATCATGTCATTTTGTCTGAATTAATTTATATCGAATTGGGTAAAACTTAAAAACTTAATCAACCTAAGATTGAGTTAGATAAAAACAGGTTGAGTTTATTAATATTAATTAGATATGAGTTTGACTTAATTCTGAATTGTTAATTCAACAATTATTTCATTCTAATTGAGTTTGTTGCTTAAGTTCATGTCATGTCTAGTGATGAGTGTAAGGAGTGTTCTAGCCTACGGTCTATCACATGCCACGCACCATGGCTTGAGCTATGTTGGGTCGTTTACACCATCAAAGGTTGTCGATTTGGAAGCTGTTTTTGGAGTCTTTTGAATCAGACATTGGAAGGTGGTTGCTATCACAATTATGTGCCTGTCTTGGAAATTGTTGGGATATAGTTTTATGTCATTTTCATATTTCTTTTGCTTTTTCACAAATGTTTATTTTATTTTATTGCTAGTTCTTAATGAGGTAATATGGGACAAATAGAGAGGTACAAGGATGCAAGATCACATGTATGTGTCTGCTTATCTTCTCTACTTGACATTGACAAAATTGGATTGGCCTAGTGAAAAGCAGTCTCTAAAAGTCTACTCTAATGAATTAGTTATAAGATTGTAAATATTGAATTTATTTTTTATGATAAATAATCCTATTTGGGTATTTTATTTTATGAAAAAATAGGTCTAAGAAGTACATTGGGCTGAGCCTAGCACTATCAAATCAACTCCTATGGACTTGGAAGATTCTTACAAAAACAATGTATAAGTACTTCTAAACTTAGAATGTTGAATTGTATTACATTAAGTAACTTCAATCATACTTAAATTTAGGGTTAGTAAATTGGATATAGTCTGACCTAAAACGAATGAATTAGATGTAGCCTAGCTCAGTCTGGTACAAATTGAAGTTAATATGTCAATTTGATTGAACAGGACATATCCGAGTTGATTAAATTTTAAATCCAAGTCGAGTTTAAGAAGTTGACATGAATCTTAAGTTGAATGGTTTAGACAGTATAAACTTCCTTTACAATACATTGTTGGTTTAATTTACTTCCCAAAACAATACCATTTTGGTCACTAAATTTAAGAAAATCAGAATTAAAATAACAACGTTTTTTATGGTTTAAATGAAAATGGGTTAAACTCGGACTGATTTGATTCATTACCAAATTTAACCAAAATGATATTGTTTTAAACTAGAATAATAAACAATATATATTTGCTATTATCTATTAATAATTCTATTTATCTACTAAAAATTTGTAAACTATATATCTAATAAAAGAATAATTAGTTATATCAAAAAGATTTTATTTTAATTTCGACTTGAATTAATCTAAATTTTGACTTGATAGCTCCTGTTACATATTAATACAATCCAACTTATTATTATTTCTTCTTAAATTAAATTTATAGATTAATTTGTTAACCGTGTTAACGTTTAAAATAATAATAATTTTTTTTGAAATTTTATCCATTACAAACTCCAAATATAACAGCATAAATTTCTGTAGTTCTATGAACAAGAAAACAATAATAAACAAAAGGAGGCAGCTCAAAACAGTGAGGGAAGTCATGCAGTGAAGCCATATGATGAACGTAACCTATCATAGGAAACTCATGTTGGTGTACCAACTTTTCATAGTCTAAACCTTGTCTAATCCGAAGAGTTTTGATACCTTCTCAGGGTCAAGAGCTCGCAAATCTAACGTAGAAAACGAACGTTGATGGTTAGGCATTCCAGTTCCTCCATTGTGGTTGATCATGTCTTTTATGGTGGCCTGTAAAAGCGTGTAGTTCTGTATGTTCTTGATGGCATTTGGATGAGCATCGCTTCTTCGACCTCTCTTTTCATTGGTGCGAAGAATGGGAGAGAAAGATGGACGCAGACTGTGTCCTTCAACGATCGGTTTTAGAATAGAGGATGTGTCACTTGCGCTGGTTCCTGCTTCTGTCTCAGGGCCACTTACGCTTGGCTCCGAAATGGTCTAAACAGAGAAGAAGATCAGAGCTTAGACACACAAAAATCGTTTGCTCCTTCTGAGAAGTTGGTTGATACACTTTAAGCATCATCGTATATGGAAAAATGCCCATGTTGGTTTAAGAAAAAAGTTGAAAAAAGAAGCTCTAGAACCATGATGTTTCTTCAGTTTGTCAATAATGGCGTCTGCTCATTATTATTATTATTTTTTCATAATGTTAAGGGTTATCTGCAGTACGTAATTTGTGCCCATTTTTCACTTGAAGAACCTAATTGCATGTAATGCATCAGCAGAGAAAGAATGTTTTGTCTCTCAGATATAGATGTTGATTATTGAAGATGATGAAAGAATACCTCTTTAACTGATTCAGTTTCCTCTTTGGTCTGTGGAGTTACCAAGTTCTTTCTTCCCTGAACTTTAATGCTTCTTCGAGAGGATTGTTTTTTCATGTTCTTCCATCTGCAAGAATTAACGATTGGATGTTAGAAAAAAACTGAAAAGTTGAAACCAAATCAGTAGGATTAGTTACCCTTAGAGAAGAACTGAAACTCCAGAGCTCGAAAGAACAATATACCTTCTCTGATCATTGCCTCGAGTTGCTCCATCCTCCTCTCTGCAAATTACTGGCAGACCTGAAATGTCGCATGCTAATGGACTTGAAGAGAAGAACTGCAAGAAACAAGAACTCTTGAATAAGTATCTTAGACACAAAACTTGCGGAGGAACTCTCATTTCGGTTGCCTTTCCATGTTCAGACGGGAATTTTTAACCAAAAACATGAAATTGTTATCTGCACTTACCAGGCTTTGAAGAGCAGAAGCAGCAGTGCCACGATATGATGGGTTCAGGTTAAGAAGATTGATCAGAAGACCAATTGAAGATTCAGGAAAATGCTTAAAGGCTTCTTGCAGACTTGGTTTGTAATGTTGGGGAGGTCTGAAGCTCGTTGGAAGCCTCATTATCTTCCAGTAATCCTCTGGTGGTGAACCACAGAGTTTGAAGATCCTGTGAAGTTGTTCAACCTGGGTTGAAGTTTTAAATTTCAGACGATCACTTAAAACAGTTTTTAACTACAAGACAATCAGTTTATAGCTACAAACTTGAATACCTCTGTCCTTCCAGGCATAATTGGTCTTCCAATAAACATTTCAGCCAATAGACATCCTGCACTCCAAAGATCAATACCAACTCCATAATCTGTTGAACCTAACAGTAGTTCTGGAGCTCTATACCAGAGAGTAACCACTCTGCTCGTAAGAGGCTTTTTCGGTTTAGGAACGAAGAAGTTTGAGAGCCCAAAATCCGCAATTTTCAACATTCCATTTTTGTCTATCAACAAGTTGGAGCCTTTAATGTCCCTGTGCAATATACCGTTCTCATGGCAGTGTTTGAGACCTGAAAGAAGTTGCTGCATATAGCTCTTAACCTGCATTAAAGACAGAAACATCACCATGATCATCAGGTAATTCTGTGATATTATCAGTTAAGAAATGTGATCTGAGGATTAGGACACGTTCCAACCTGTGGTTCAGTGAGTCTCACACCATGGCGGGTAATGATCCTAGTAAGATCTGACTGCATGAATTCGAATACAAGATAAAGACTGTATTGCATCCTTGAAGTAGCCACTCCTTCAAACTTGATGATATTGGGATGGTCAAGCTTCTGCAGAATCAGGATCTCTCTAGCCATAAACTTGACACTCTCAGGTTCTGATGTGTCAAAACGAACCTTTTTCAGAGCAACAAGCTTTCCTGTTTCCCTATCTCGAGCTTTGTACACATTGCTGTAAGTTCCCTGACCAACCTGAGAAAAAGGGGAGAACAGAAAATAAACAGAAACCATGAACAGAATTCAGATGACCATGGATCGATCTTTTACTGAATTTTAGTGCCAAAAGGATAATTTTTGAAAGAACATAACAATTTTTGTTTCTGGCGTAGGAATTCTACAAAAACATATCAAACAGATTCATCTCTACCTTCACGTATGAATCGTCATTAAATAGAGAATGTAAACAACATATCAAGCACTGACCTTGGCAAGCTTATCGTAGGAATCAGCACTCTTAGGAACCAAACCAGCCAAAACTTCTCTAGGAACATTTTGAACCAGCCACTTTGGCCAGCCACCCACAAGCTCCTCTCCTGTAATCTTCTTCAAAGTAATCCTTTCTGAAACATTTGTGTCACCTTTCTTCACTTCTTCACCGGCGGCCCCCTTTCCTCCTCCTCTATTTGCTCCGTTCAATGCAACCACCCTCTTATTATCCACCTCTTGCTTAACCAACCTCCCAGAATCCTTCCCCACCCTTCTCGACCCGGCAAGTTTGCCTTCATCTCCTCCTTCACTGTAACCATTTTCATGTTTCATCTTCTCAAGCCTTCTTGGTGGTGATAAGTCAGGCTTCCTTGATAGAACACACCCCATGATCTATCTCAGAATCCTCAACTTGGCGCGGGAAATCCAAGTTACGGTGATTGCTAGGTGACATAGTAAAGGAGGATCATAGTGTTTGAATGGAAGAGTCATATATTTTCCATGAAAATGAAAACTAAATGTGAACAGATACCATGATATTAGCTAGCCGTCCTTTAGCCGGTTTCAGATTGGAGTTTAGTTAACTTGGAAAACATGTTTGGCTTTTTTGTTTAGTGACAGCTTTTTCTTCACCATGGACAAGATTGAGAATATTACAGGGATTTTGGTTTCATCCCTCTTCTTCTCCATTATCAACGACTTCGGACTGTTTTTCCAAGGTATGTGTTGGCTTATTTTGGCGTAAGTGCATGTAAATATCATTCTGTCCAATCACTCCATTGCTTTTCTGGAAATCTCCCGGCACTTGTCATCTTCAGTTTTTTAGTTCATCTTTTGTTTCATCTCATAAGAACTTACGAAGTGTAATGGTATGATAACACACAGGATTTAGACTTTTGACATAATAAAACTAAAGGTTTAAACTAGTGGGATTCGGAATTGAAAACTAATAAACATGATATGGCCAAGTTGAAATAGTTGTAGTGTGACAACAGAAACCAAGTTTCACTGTGTCTACCTGATAAAAGACAAGACTTTTCAAGCTGAATCAGTTTGACCTGTGTATGATATGTTGCTTGTTATCTTAACATGTCCCACTTTATGGAGTAAATAGGAACACAGACTAGAACTCCTGTATACACTTAAAACTCATGTAGGAACTAGGAAACGATTTTGCTGGTCTGTGCCTTGTCAACATGACCATACATAAAGAATGTCTGGAAGTATAGGGTGCACGCGAGGAAGAACAAAAAGAGAAGATATGCAAAATCTCCCAGATTTTTCACTAATAGTTGAAATGTAATTTATTGAACACGCAACTGCTCCCCTACGTGCCCAAAAACAAAAACAAGAAACATAACAATTGCTATTTTCAATACATCTCTAAAGAGGCAACCGAAAGTTATGATCCATATAGACATTTGAATCGAGACACAGACAGACTGAAAATTGTTATTATCAACATTCAATCAAGTTGTCCAGTATAACATTATTCCTCTCTCAGGGTGTTCTAGATTACTAGTTAAAAGTTCTGCTGTTGCTCGAACTGTTGCCGCTAATAATCCTTCAAGAAGAAGATAGGCCAAGATCAAAGGGTCCTAAAGAATCAGTCTGCATCAAGGAAAAAATAAACACAGAAAATTAGTTATTCTGGAATTCAAAGAGAAAAGAAAAAAGCTCCATTGCAAATAGAAGTACCCATTTGATTCCTGACAACCCAAGACTCCTTTCATCACTGTACACTCGAGAACAAAGTGACAAATCTGACTCAGAATCCTTAAGAGCATATCCTTGAGGAAGACCAGATTGCGTGTTGACCTGAAAAATTAGACATAAGAAATTGTTGTGCTAATTATTGGACAAGTTTCACATTCTTCAGGTTTAGTCTTAACTTCTCAAGTAGTTCCCTATACCAACAGTTCAGGATCTAGCCTCATGAATGTTTTTTCTGAAAGATCCTTATCTAATTGAGATTTTTGCTGAGATTCATAATTATTACATTAACTGGCAACATGATTTATAAGCAAAGTTCTTCTAAAGGTTTTAAGTTCTAAATATACCTATTGCTAAATATGGCCAAATTTCAATCTCTCTCTCTTTCTTCACAAATAAAATTTGGATCCCTGACTTGAAATAAAATTGGGCATACCTCAGTTTGATCTGAAATTTTAAATGACTTATAGGAATCTTGACCACAGATCTGGGAGTAAACAACTTCGCCTGAAGTAACACCTTTGGCTGTTGAAGGGAATTTTTGAAAAGAAAATGCGTGACATGTATTTTCAGCATCCAAAATAGATAACCCTGAACCATGAGGGGGTGGTGTTGTACTTTGAAAACCACTTATTTGAGCAGTAATGAAAGCATCCAAAGAATCAGAGACTAACTGAGATGGCTGCAGCCCTGCATCATTCCCATCTCGTTTTGGATTAACATTGTTCACTTTACCCTGCATGGATGCTTCAGATAGTAAACCCCCAATACTTATGTTAGTCAGGCCATCATCCCATGGTGCTGAAGACTGTTCAACACCAACATTTGTTCTCACTTCGGTACCCTGGTTACATCCAAATGATTAAGCACAGATCATAACAATGTAACATGTAAAGTATGTTTCCACTAAACATTCTAGAAGTATAAATATAGCCTCAACTTATACTACAGTGATTTTCCCAAAAAGAAACTAATACTACAGTGAGAGTTAGATTATCAGCAAATTACCAAGCATGAAATCCAGGTTCACTGCAATATCATCAGTAGGACGCAAAAGAAATCAATGTTATCCCACAATAATACACCAGGAACAGTCAAACATAAACAAGTACCATAGATTCAGCGGATCCGTTCCCAACCACAGCAACATCTGTTGTCCCATTTGCAATGAATGGTCTGGACTCTTTAGGTGCTTCAGTCTCTTCCCCTTCCATATGCATGTTTCCTCTATCAGTTTCTGTACTTTCCCGCATGTCTTCAGAATGTTGATAAGCCTTAGAGGGAGCTGATATTGAAGGGGCTTCGGAAGAATGTGTTTGAGAATTGGAGAACCAGCCATACCTTGTCAAAAAGATAAGTAAGAAACTCAAATTATAAAAACTGCTAAATCTCAAAATATAAGGCCAATATAAACCTTAAGCGGAAAACAGAGGGGCATCCTGTAGCTACAAAGACATCCGCTGCACGGACATCATTTTCATTCAATGTCCATAAGTAATTAGCTGTATCTCCAGATGCACTATATGGTAAAAGAATGGGCTCCCCAACTGCAATTCTTGAACCACCCCATTTGCTATTGAGGTGCTTTAGCACAGAAGATATTCTTTTCCGAGAGCTTAGTGTGAGTTCCAAATATGGATGATAGCCATCCTGCCCAATAATATTAGCAGTTAGATACAAATTAAGGTACAAAGATTTCTGATTTTGTTGAAGGCTAAATCAGTCAAATTAACCTTTTCCAGTCCAAGTCGAGTGTCTTCATCCGCTGGAAAAAGTTGCAACTTGACCTTCACAGAGGGATGAGAGGTTTGTTCAGGATAGTTCTTGGGTACAGTATTCACTGTCTCTGTGACAGGTTTGTCACTGTCTAAAAGATGAGGATGCAAGGCTTGAGCTAAACCAGCTTCAGTAACTCCAACATCTACTGCATCAGAGGAATATAAAGCTTAAGTAAATTAGCAGATTACAGATAAATCAAATAAATGACCAAAAAAGTGGAATCACAGGAAGCTCAGAACCTTCAGATAAACTATAAAATATATATATAGAAAATATTGATGATCGCTATTGTTTGTAACTTCATAAAACCAACTACCTTTTGATTTGAATTTCATCTTCGTGGTTTTGCTCCTAGAATTTGCAACATGTCTCCTGGAGGCACCAACTATATGCTTGGTGGGCTTATCAACAACCTTCATGGTTTGCTTTTCAGAAGTTTTCATCAAATTCAGCTTTCCTGCATATTATAACAACAGTAAAGGTAGTCTTTACTTTCGTCATTGCTAGGAAGCCATTAAATTCCAAGCATTCAGAATATTTGAGAATCAGAAAGAAGTTAACCCACTGTATTAAAATTGTAACATTCTTTGAGATATATCCACAGCAAACACATGCAAGTGAAATCACACATGCTCTCAAATCCGCATAAAATAATTGAATTGACAAAGAGAAATGATCACACTTGATATTCTTTTTCCGTAAACAAAAGGCAGACACAAAGACCCGTCACTAAAGAAAATCCGTAAAAGAAGAGATTATCAGCAACCAAAAATGAACTTCCCCAAATCACGATCCTCAATTGCTGAACTTTGACCCAAGAAACAGAAAACATCAATCATATGTACAATTCGACAGTATCGCATAGCTTTTGCTTCAATCATGCAATTGAAGACCCTAGTTCCCAATTCGATCCAACCCTAAAATTAAACAAATAAGTTCTCTCTGACCACCAAGCCATTCGCCCAATAAGTAATCCGGAAAAAACTTTAAAAACCCAGATGCAATCATACATAATTCGCATCCGTTGGACCCAATATAGAATAGGAACCCTAAAACGGAAGCAGAAGCCGAAAACTCTCGCTAAAAACAATGATTAAACAAACAAACAAACAAACAATAAGAAGAAACATAGCATGATTAAGAAGGAAGGGTCAGGTACCTGATCAAAATCTGACGCGCGAAGGGAGGGATGGGAGAGGAAATGGATTTGAAACGAGAAGAAAATGACAAAAAGCAGAACAAAACAGAAGGGTGCTTGGCGGGAAGCAATTTTGATGTGACACGAAATGGGAGGGAAAGAGAGAGCTTATGGACCTGAAGCCTTGGGTTATGAATTAAAAGGCCCTTTAATATTTACATTAAACTTTTAAAGTTGAAATTTTGGCCAACCTAAAATATATAAAACATTTTATCAAATTTTAAATCGATATATTTATTATAATATTTGTTATACTTATTTGTTATATTTTTATTTGTACGTATTTATTTATTTATTTATTTATATTATTTTCTTGAATTTTATTTTTTATTTTTATTTTAAATATTTTGTCAAAAACAGTTTCTTTGTCCATTAAAAGTGAAGATCGTTCTTTTAATACTTTAAAGATACTTTTTGGTAACAAAATTTTAATTCAAATATTTATGAGAATATTTGAAAGTTCTAAAATATTAAAAAATTCTAAAATTTTAAAAGTATTAAAAATTAATCGGATGCAACTCTGACTTAAATCAAACTCAATAAAAAAAAAATTAATTGCACATTAAATCATATTAGATTCAAAATTATCACACATTTTTTTTGTTTTCAAATTTAGTAAAAAAATCTTGTTTTTTTGAATTTTTTATTTCTATTTTTGGTTTTGGTTTTTTCAGTTTTTAAAAATTATAAAAACTATAAAAAATAATTTTGTTTCCTGATTTAGTTTTTTTCATATTATGATTTACTTTTATTTATTTATATATTATTTAATTATTTATTTTTAATAAATATATGAATAATTTAATTCAATATTATATTTATATATTTAATAAATTTAAATTTATTATTAATAAAATTATGAACAATTTAAGTTTATTTCATTTTAATAATTAAATTATATATAATTAAATTTAAAATATATAAATATTAAAATAAATTTTAATTTAATAATTAAAATATATTTCAAATAAATTTTAAATTATTTATTTTATTAAAATAACATAATTTTATTAATTATTTGTTAATAAATATTATATAAGAGATTAAATAAATTTATTTAATTAAAATCGATTTATCTTTAAGTTTTATCTAAAATGTAATTATTATTAGTGATAAAAAATAGCCACATTGACATTAACAATCAAATAAGTTTTTATTTTTATTTAAAAAAATTAAAAATAAAAACTGAAAATTACAACAGAAATATAGATATTGAATCAAACGACCCCAAAAAATTATAGATAAAAATGAACTAACTCATGAGCCTAAATTCAAGCATTTTTAATGGGCTATATCAAGCTCAGACTGATTTGAAGTCCAATTTTCTAATCAAAATGACATTATTTTATTTAAAAAAGTTAAATATCAAGTAAGTCTAAGATTCAATTAAAAAAACGTTATTTTATACTTTTAATTTTAAAAAATTATTTTTAGTGAAATCAGTGTTAGTTCATTATCATCCCTGAAGTGAAATCAATTCATAGGTGGGTTCATTATTATCCCTAATTAAAATCATGTAGCTAAAGCATTCGATTAGTCGTATGCATACTTCCTTCCTTTATTATATTCATATCATCGGTTTATTATCATCCCTAATTAAAATCATGTAGTTAAAGACTTAAAGCATTCGATCGCCCTATGCATACTTCCTTCCTTTATTTAATTGACATCACATAATATTTGAGACCTAGACATATATAAGGTTTGATTAAATTTCTAACTTGTATCCCTCACCATATATAACTAAAGGGTAACTCATTTATCAATTGAACAATATATTTATGGCATATTTTTCTTAGTATCGATAAATTGGACTTTTCTAAGCTTAAAATGCATGGGTAAAATTTGAATTAATCAAGTTTGAAT
This sequence comes from Erythroxylum cataractarum, assembly GCA_024703695.1. Taxonomy (NCBI): domain Eukaryota; kingdom Viridiplantae; phylum Streptophyta; class Magnoliopsida; order Malpighiales; family Erythroxylaceae; genus Erythroxylum; species Erythroxylum cataractarum. Next base: position 1,666,454 of record JANJEY010000236.1, read on the forward strand.
TCAAGATAATTTAAAAATTACATTTTATTGCTTAAATATTATTGTTTTACTTTAAAATTAATTAATTAAAATAACTTACTTTTATCTTAATTTCAGTTTGAACCAACCCGACTTAAAAAACTTGAGTTTGATCTTGTTATAATTTGATAATGTATTTATTTTTCTTTTAAAATAAAATTTTAATTATAATATTAAAATGTTAATATTCAAATTACCTTCAACCCTATCCTTACAAAAATTTGGAAACAAACTCTTTACTAATTAGAAATAAAGTTACGTATTATTAAGCCTCTCAAGATTTCACATTCAGCACGATTCATATTAGGTGATGTTGTTATTCTCATCATTGTTACCATTTTTATAAAAACAAAAAATTCGTAGTTTTTTAAATTTTCATAAATTAATTGTAAAATTTAACTAAGAACATTAAACATCTATAAATAAAAGTTGATGTGATCCTAAAAATAAAACCTAGCAAGATCAAAACCTTATTATAAATTTTATAAATTTATTATAAAAATAGAAATATTGTAGATCTACACGTAAAAGTTGACGTAACCCTTGAAAAACACACAATTGAACACGATCCAACATTGTGTTTATGAAAATTGAGAAAGAGGTTATTGTGTTGATGGATAGCAAACATGAGAAATGAAGTGGAAACGCAATTGCAATGAAAAGCCAGAGAAATATTGAATGGAAAACGTATGCGTTAACAACGTGTGCGCTTCACCAATCGGCCAAAAGCAACAGGACAATGACTCCTGACGTTAAATTCCTTTTTCATTCCCACGTGAAAATATATTTTCTTTTTCTTTCTTGTAATCCAAATCCTAATCCTAATCCTATCCGGAAACGTAACAACCCCAGATGTTCCCACCGTTTTGGAACTCCAAACTCCTTTTATCTTGTTTAATCATTAATTTAATTCAATTGTAAAAAATTTGAGTTGTTTAATTTTTAATTTAATTTAATAATTTTTGTTGTTAAAATTTTAATATATTTATTAATTAATCTGCAATTTTCATAAATTTAAAATGTTTATAAACTAAAATTAATTAATGAATTTTTAATTCAATTAAATTTTAAATTATTCAATAATTAAGGATATTTTTTTCAATTGTATTTTAAATTTTTAAAATTTATTCAAAAATTTTAAATCTTAAATCACTTATATTACTAGTTTAACTTTCAGTCTGATTTTTAAAACATTGGTTATAATATATATAATGTGGTTAAGAGAAAAAAAAATAAAAGCCTTCAATAATTAACTAGGAACTAGAGGCAATTAAACACATCAAATGAGCATATAAATGCCTTCGTGCTCTAGGATGGAAAAAAAGAATATACGTACAATATAATAAAAAAATACAAAAACAATATAACTAGTAATTCTTTGTAATTAGATTCCTTCAATTTAAGGATTATATTAAATTTGAATTCAATCCGATCAATAACAAATCTTATCATATAAAATTAATCAATGTTGATTCAAATATTTATATTTCAAAATGTAATCCTTAAGTTAAACTCTCGTCTAAACGGGATTAGATTCTGATTAACCAATTCCTACTTTATTTTATTAAATCTCATTTAAATATTTATGTGGAGTTCACACAAATTCCAATTAAGGTGTTTCAATCTTATGTCACTTAATATAATCTACACAAATCTCCTAAGTGAAACAGGGTGCTCCAATCTCATCCAAATAAATAAAAAGCCCTCAATGATTATTTAGGCAATAAAGCAATTAACGTATGTTAAATTGAGTTTAATTTGAAATTCTATTCAAATAATATGAAATTAATATCATTTCAATATTTTAAAATAAATTAAGTCGAACTTATTTAATTTATCATTTTTATTCACAATTTAATTTTTATTTTAAAAATTTTATAAAGTGGAAATGTTACACATGAGACAAAAACAAAGTGAAGTAATTTATTTCACATGCCCTACTTTAAGGGTAATAGAAAAGATAAAAGAGTGTCTTAATCACATAAGTAAATACCATATTAGGCCTCTTTGGTTTTCTTTCCTTCTCACCAAAAAAAAAAAAAAACTTCCACGTATTCCCCTCTCAGTCTCTTTCCACGTGGTGTGTGCCCTTTTGGACCAAGACAAATCAACAAATTAGTCTCACGTTGTAATCACATTAATTATTACAATCTTTAATTGTGAATTGAGAAGCATATAATATTTTTTAAAATATTAGCATATTATTGATTTAATTAAATACTATTTTATTATTTAAAATATTAATTATATATATATATATATAATTCATCTCTTTAAATGTCTTAAACAAAAATTTTGAATAATTAAGAGTTTAAAATCTTAAGTCGTCGTTGTTATCAACACCCCAATTGAATATCTGCTAAGGCCAAATTTAAAGAAATCTGATAATACGCAATCTTAACTCTAGAGAGACATCTTATATTATTTGATATATCAATTAATATATGATATTTTCGTCGTTGTTGAATATCCGTTAAAGCCAAATTTAAAGAGATCTGATAATACGCAATCTTAACTCTAGAGAGACATCTTATATTATTCGATATATCAATTAATATATGATATTTTCGTCGTTAACAATAAAATACTTTTTAGTTAGAGAGAGAAAGCAACAAACATTACTATACTTTCATTATTTTTGTAATATAAATCAGATTCTATTTGAAGTTAAATTAACAACTAATCAAATTAAAGCTCCCTTAATTAAACTAATTAAAAAAGGAATATTGTACACGTGTATACGTTCATGGAACGTGGACAGGACAAACTACAAAGGCATGTTAACGAAAATTCAAAATCCGTTACAATGAAAATAAAAAAATATATTTATTAATTAATTTATCTTAATAAATTTTATCAAAAATTATTTTTAATTAAAAATTTATTATATGTTTTATAATAATTTATTATTAATTAAATTTAAAATTTAAATATCATAATTCATATTTAATTTTAAATATAGTATTTAATTTTATATTATTAAGTGAAATAAAAAATTATTTCTGCTGCAGATTTATTATATAAAAAATCACTGCCTTTAGCTTTAATGGGTTTGATCGGAACTGTCGAGTTCAAAATTTTTCTTTGAATTTCTTATTTTTGGTTATTCTTTAGTGAATTTTCTTTCAGACGTTTCAATCACCAAATTCCTTAATAACATCGTAAACCCCTCGAAGAGCGAAGCATTCTCTTCTTGTGCTTGTTTGTGCTTCCGTTTTCTGTTTGTTTCCCGGCAAAAAAACTTTCTCAGCATTCCCTTTTTTCCGGGAAAACAAAATTGAAGCGAAAAGGTAGAAGCAAGTCGTTCCAGGTACAGTATTGAGTCGTGGAAGTGGTTGATTTCGGGCTGTTGAGCTGTCATGAGTGTGATTTGCCGTAGATTATGTGTTTTTTCTCGTGTAATTGTGTGGGCTCGTGCTGGATCTGCTTGTGAAGCTTTGAAAATTGGGTTCACTTTCGCGATCTAGTTGTGTTTGCTTGTTTGATTCGTTGATTGGGTATGTATTCGTCTGATTTCGGGTTTTGAGTGACAGTGTTAGTGGTGGAGGTTTTGTTGACATTGTACTTAGAGGGTTTTAGTATGATTTTGATCTAATTTTCGGTGATTTATATTTTGTCGTCTTGTTTTCGTATTCATGTTTGAAATCACTAGGTATTAATGCGTTACGGTGTTTTATGATAGTGCTTCGTTGTTAATGTGCATTCTCTGGAGAATTCCCACGAGTGTTCAAAATTTTGATGTCGGCTTGTCCACTGGATTCGATTTGTGCGGTCGTTCATTGATGTGGTTTACATTTTAGCTTCTCCGAGTCAATAATTTTGAAAGTTTGAGCAATTTTGGTTTTACCTCTTTTTGTGGTTATTTTGATCTGCTTCTGTTACCGATGTCTCTTTAGCATTTCTTTTACTTCATTACATTATGACCTCTATTGTTATAAGATCTCTGTTGAATTTATTGCCATTTTGTTGTTTTGGATTCTTACTGTTATTCAGTTATTTGTTTGAACCGATGAAAAATCTTCTGTCTGTATTTTTCTGTCTTTATTTCTTAATTCTTATTTTTCATCTATATTTGCAGGTTAGCTGTGAATATAGGGACAACTGAGCTTTGACCTTTGAGCGTAGTACTACGCTCATGAATAGCAACCTCTGAAGATTCTGCTGATAATTGCAAGATATAGAAGAAAATGTCTAAAGCAAGCGTGGCGGATAAGAAGGCAGCAATTGACGCAGCCTCATGGTTGTTCAATGTTGTTACATCTGTTGGAATAATACTTGTTAACAAAGCCTTGATGGCTAACTATGGTTTTAGTTTCGGTATGTCCCTGATCACAACCAGTTAGTTTCATCTACATCTAGACTTGTATCACGTAAATCTTTGCTCTCTTTTTTTTCCGAACATGTTTATTCTCTTAGATGTATTGAGTGTCTGTGTGGTTGATTTAGGTGTAACTACACTGATTGGTTTTATGTTCTTGTTTTCGTAGGACTTTGTTCAGTTTTGGCCACAACCTATATGCTAATAATGGTTTAGAAGTTTGGTCATCATATATATAAAACAAATGGCCACGTGAGAATTAAAGGGGTTTTTACTTTTTAGACTCACCCTTCTGCATCAAGGATATGGTGTATAGCTTATATAGGATGTCAGAATTGTATTTTGTCCTTTTCTTAATTTAGAGTTTTGACTTTGTCAAACAGTCCATACACTTTGGTGCTTTAGAAGGTAGTGTACTTTATGAAATGGATAAGGTTGAAAGGTAGCGAAGAGGACCTTTACTTTCCTGTAAACAAGTCTTTAAAGCGGCACTTGAACATTCTAAGATGTTTCAGCTAGTTTCTTGTTCTATAAGCATTTTTTCTATTACAGACCTCATGACATAAAGGATTTATATGCTTGATCATACCATTTAGAGTGGAAAACTTCCCTGCCTGATCTCTCCTTAATATTAATTGCATTTTTGGGACCGGCAATGGTATGGGGTCAAATGCTTTAGAATTTTCTTAGGATTTTTAATCCTTTTGTTTCACTTGTGAAACTGATGCAATGGACGAAGGATTTAGAGAATTTTAGGGTTACTGAAATTTATATAAAGAATAAATTATAGGTCTAGAAATTACTTGTAGATCTTAAATCCCAATATGAGAATTAATCTTAGGAAAATAAATTTCAGAGCCAGTATAAATATGCTATTATAATCTAAACATTACTTTAATTTGACCATTTCCATTAGCCTTGGAATATTTTGGAAACCTACCTTTGATCTTATTAGATGTAGCCCTAATTTGAACATGTGTTCTGTGTTGAAGCATTGAATTTGTTTATTCTGCACTATCACTGATCTGTTAATGGTTCATGCAGCTACAACATTAACTGGTCTACATTTTGCCACAACAACCTTGTTAACTTTGGTTCTTAGGTGGCTGGGTTATATCCAGTCTAGTCACCTACCATTTCCTGACCTTCTGAAGTTTGTTCTGTTTGCAAACTTCTCCATTGTTGGAATGAATGTGAGTTTGATGTGGAACTCTGTTGGATTTTATCAGGTCAGTGTGAAATTCTGAGCTCTATCTGTCTGTGTTGTGGAGAACATTCTAGAAGTCACATTGTTTTCTAATGTCTTTTAGAACCTCTTTTCAGATTGCAAAGCTAAGTATGATCCCAGTATCCTGTTTTCTCGAAGTGGTGTTGGACAATGTCCGATATTCAAGGGACACAAAGCTTAGCATAGTAGTGGTTCTCCTTGGAGTTGCAGTCTGCACTGTAACAGATGTGAGTGTGAACGCAAAAGGATTTATGGCAGCAGTAGTGGCAGTTTGGAGCACTTCTCTGCAGCAGTATGTAAGTAATTCTACTTTGGAACCATAATTTTGCACATAAATGGCATGATGTGATGGATTGGTGATGGATCTTCAATGATCCAGGATAAAGACATATTTAGTCTCAGGTTCTAAATTTTAGTTATATATGCAATATAATTCCCCTCATTAAGCAAGAACAATTAATTGGAATCTTACCATCTTCCCATCTTATGGTTGAAGTTGAGATTTGTTCAAAAGGTGCTTAGCTCTGCCGGCTCCATTGGAATGTAGTTTGCTTGTTCTTTTCCTGATCTTATGCAGTACCATGCATTGTCTTGTTTCCATGGTATGGTTTATGATGTTGAGGGGTTTTCTTATCGTGACAGTATGTACACTATCTTCAACGGAGGTATTCTCTTGGGTCTTTCAATTTGCTGGGACACACAGCTCCAGCACAAGCTGCATCTTTGTTGGTGGTGGGACCCTTTTTGGATTATTGGTTGACAGAAAAGAGGATCGATGCCTACCCCCTTGGTTTCACATCTGCTGTAAGTTTCTAATCATAATGTCAATTCTAGTTGGCATTGATTGGTTAATGAAGAACCCAACCAGTAAAACTGCTCTCCTACCTATCTGGATATAAAGATCCTTGCACCACATACATGCATTAAATATTTCTTACTTTGTTTCATGTCCCTACTTACGTATCTAATTGCTATTAATCAAAGTCGGGAATGTGACAAATTAAATCAACTCATATGTTAACAGAGAAACATTGTAGGAAACTAGTAGATTTTTGGTTGGATATTTTTACTAAGCTGTCTAGATCAAAAACAAAAGCATCATCTGCCAATTGGGGTTCTCATATGCTGGCACAGCCATATGCTGCCTATTTTGCTTTCTGTTTTGAGAAGTTGTAGCCTGGAATTGTTCAAGAATGACCTCATGCAGGTCCAATCTCAATTTCTGGAATTACTGGTTGGCAAATTTATGTGATTAGAGTGGTAGAGGAAACATGATATATCATAGAGTCAGCTATTTGGGTCTACCATACGAGCATGAGCTGTTGTCCCTGTGAACCATAGGGAAGGTAAAACCTTTTACCTGAAAAATTGGGATTAATGCTGTAATTATGTACTACATGGGCATAGATCAAGCTGCAGAGTGATGACTTCAAAAGTTTTACAATTTCCCCTATATTTTCAACAACCAAATGCAGTACATTTTGATCTGAAGCCTATCCAGATAATCCATTTATCTCGGGAAATCCTTAAACGCTTCAAACTATCCATTCATGCTTGTTTGGATGTGCTAGATCGTGTTTGTAGTGATAATATAGTTGGTAAGGTTTGTTCTACCTCTTTGCTTCCTGGGAATCTAGTGTCTAAAAGATCGTCTTGCAATATCTAACCATCATAGATAGTTTGAGGAGGTAGAGATGAGTACTGTTTTTCTTCAAACTTGAATAATTACAGATTCATGAGTTCCTATGAGTCTTCAAAGCGAGTACCCTTCACTTTTAAATTTCCTAAGCAATAATTCGTCACCATTGGTGGGGAAGTAGCTTCGTGCTGTGGTTTGGTGGAAATTATACTTGGTGTTTTTATATGTTATGGCTTGGGATATTAAGTGCTTGAATACTTTATTCAAGGATAATCCTGTTGTTCTTGCTTTGTTCCTATTGTGGATATTCAGAAAATTGTATTGCGCTGCACCAATCAACTTGGTTCCATGGCTCGACAAATTTTTCTCTTTGTTGTGGCGGGACATATAATGCGTGCTCTTATTATTCTTGCTTTTAGAAATAATTACATGTTTGATTCGAGCTGCTCTTTGTTGTCTGCAGTTGTTCATAATCCTATCATGCAGCATTGCAGTAGGAACGAACCTCAGCCAATTTATCTGCATTGGCAGATTCACTGCCGTGTCATTCCAAGTACTTGGTCACATGAAGACAATTCTAGTCCTCATCCTAGGATTTGTTTTCTTTGGGAAAGAAGGTCTTAATGTTCAAGTTGTTGTTGGAATGATCATTGCCGTAGCAGGAATGGTCTGGTACAGTAACGCATCATCTAAACCTGGTGGGAAAGAACGGCGCAGCCTTTCAATGAATGGCAAGCAATCACAAAAACATGATAGGTTATCAGAATCCAGTGAAGGGGATGAAAAGGTGTAGAGTTTGGTTAAAAAATCTCTGGAGAACCGATGACGAAAGCCACTTAATGAATTATATTAGATGAGCTAATTTCACAAGGCACTTTGGAGTTGGGAGGTCATAATCTTTGATTGCCATAATTTTTTCTCCGACAGATCTTTGATTTCATTTCTTCTCTTTCTTTAAATGTATTTGTTGTTCTTAATTTATTCAACTGAAAGGATGCTTTTTGTGTGGGATGCAATGTCCCCATATAAGAAACATTTTTTAAAGTTGCATTCTATAGTAATTTGTTTTCTCATTTCATATCCAACGCTTCAATTCCTTACCATATCCTGAAGGCCTCTGATGTTTTCCTTTCTCCTTGTAAGATCTTGAACGCTAAAGACACAAGCGCGATTCCATTTGGTGGACCGCTCTTGGCCAAGGCCAACACATGTGAGTATGCAATAAAAAGCATTTTGAAGTGATTTCAATGTACTTGATCTTACACACACATTTGAGTTGCATTTCGTCAGAATTTGACTGCCTAGTAAATGCTGAAATGAGGTTAGGTAGGTAGAGTAGAGAAGAACCCTGAATAAATTGATCTCCACTAAAACAAGAAGAAGGTATTCTAGTTGGTCATTGATAGTGGTCCCTGATACTATTAAGTGAAAAAAGAACAGTAGATGCACTTGACACTACTACTGGGAGAGAACAGGAACAGGAACAGAAAGAGCAACAGGAGCTGCCAATTAATCTAATATAATTGAGACATGGGAATTGGTGCATTCATGCAAAGCTCTTAATTGGTGGGTTAAATGTATATAGGAAGCCCCACCCATGAGTGTTGGACACCAGCTGCACACGTGCACGTGCTCCATTGATAAGGTGATGCAGCTTAGGGTCCCATTTTCTCTTCTAGGTTTTGTTTGGATTCATGGAAAAAAAGAAAAAAAAAATCTACCCGTCTGTATTGAAATTTGTCTGCATTTACGGCCCCCTTCTCTAATTGGGGAAGATGGTTGCTTCAGCCTTCAGCTTCATTAGGCTTATTATATGTAAAGCAGGATTCAGGCAGTGTAGTAGAGAGTTCATGATTTGACTCCAGATTGCCAGAATAGTGAAATCTAGGTCATGCTGACTATGATGCTTCTTTGGAACAGATGTATCCAGTACTCCTCCTGATACATCAAACTCTACCTTATAATTATTTTATTACAGTTTTTAAATATCCAAAAATATCAAAGCAACCACCCTTTAATGCCTATTGAATAATAATCCTCAAATTGTTACTATAGGTTTGTCTTGTAAAGGCTTTTGAACATTTTTAACTAAGAAGAATGTTTAAGATTTCTTGAAACCTTTAAGCTATTGTATGTTGTTAATCACATACTTTGGTATGATTCAAAATTAAATGGCATATATAATTTTAATAATCAATCGTAAATTCTAAAATAAACTTGTATTCTCTAACTAATTTAAGTATTTTTATTCTTAATTTAAACAATTAAAATCATTTAAACCTTCCCATGTATGTGTATTTCAATTTGTATTACTTATCAACACTTCCTCAAATGGGTAATCATCATCTTCTAGTCTGAAGTCTCGCAATAAAGTGAGATTCGAAGAGGTTTGATAATACGCAAGTCGCAACCTTACACGTATAAATACTTGCAAATTATATCTTAAATAAGCCCCCAATTGAAAATCTTCCATTTATGAATGATACTTGCAATTTAGGGCTTGGGCTCAATGGTAGCAAGACTGAAGTACAATTAGTTGTTTAAAATAAGACAAAACAAAAACAATACAAAAGTGGAAAGTGAGTGTAAGACAGCCTAATTAAATATGTTGTTATTAAATTGGAAAACGACGTTGTTAAACGACTATCGTATTATGGCATAAAAACAGGTACACCAAAGACACAAAACTGTTATGCACACATGCAATGTTTTATGCTCAATTGACCCAACAGATAAGCTTCTTTTTAAGATTTAAGACTTACACAATTTCACTAAATTACTATACATTTGAACTTGGAAAATGATGACTCTAAGTTTCAATTATTTCTTTTTCCTTTTCAAGAAGTAGTAAGTTGCTCAGGCTTAAATCACATTCGTAATTATAATTTTGAAGATTAATTCTCTCGACTCTCGTCTTAGCGAAATTTATATCAAATATTATTGTTGCACTTTTAAAAATTACACTCAATAATTTGATATTTTAAACTTTAACAAAGAAATTCGTTATCAAATTGAAGCTTTAGTTTAATATATCATTTAGTTCATTAAAATTATTTCTAAATTTTAAGTTTTATCGATAAAAAAAGTTATTTTTATACATGTATATATATATGTGAAGAATAAAATTGATATTATGTATAATAAGTAAATGTATTTCAATGGAAAGGGACAAAGTATATATATTTAATATATATAAAGTGAGAAAGGCAAATGGGTATGGAGACGAAATGATGGAAAGTTGGTTGAAATACGCAGGTTGAGGGGTCCTACGTTTAGTTTTGTAATAATACGACAATAAACATATAGCCTGAAATTTCGGTGGAATCGCTTGGAAACAATGATTTTTTTTTAATTATTATTATTATACTTTTTTTAATGTTATCCTAAAATTATAATAATCAAATATTTGAAAAAATAAATTTATAATAAAAACTATAAAAACTATAAAAACTATAAAAACTTATTCTACATTTTCTAAATTGTAATAATAAAACAAAAATTCTTTGTATGAAGATAATTCTATTTTTGATTTGCTAGTGTCGGATTATAAGGTCGTTCTTGTTTGTCGGCCGGATATTCAGGTTTTCTGGATTAGATGCTAAGGGAATAGGTGTGCACATCTGTTAGCGCGTGACTCTATTCATCATGGCAGGTTTCATTTATGGGTTGATCTGCCTGATGTATTATTTGAGATTTATTTTCATCGTTCTTAATCTTGTTATCTTTTCTTTAAAAAAAATAAAAAAATAATATATATATATATAATTGGGCTCTAAAATGGGCTTGAAGCCCAATGGAAAATTGATTTTACTTTATGAAAACAACACAGCATAACGTTACATTTTGATGCCAAAATAATGAAAGAAAGGGGTAGGGAGTAGGGACCATGTCTTTCTTGTCACCATCTCTCTCGTGTGGTTCTTCATTTTCATTCTCATCTCTCTCTCTCTGTACTTTGCATTTTGATTGATTCACAGAAAGACCAAAAAGACTGTGAGACCCACTTTCTTATTACCTATTCATTTCCCATTCTCCAATCTACAAGAAATTTAATTTTTTTAAAAATTCCAAATTTTTGGTACTTTATAGTGACCAATGATGGCAATGGGTGATGTATAGACCTTAATTAAAGTTTTTTTAATGAACTAATTTATACGTTGGGTCTAAATTTAGACCAACTCGAACTTTAATTTTTATAAATATAGATAATTTAAGTTCGAATTTAATTAAAAAATATTATTTTATACTTTTAATTTTTTAAAAAATTGACATAATTGGTTCACAAGTAGGATTATTGTCATCCCTACTATTAACTTTTTTTTTTTAATTATGAGAAGCATGTTGGGTTTTGAAGATTACCGATGTCAATATGTTGTATTAAATTAAAGATTATCTTGTTTTTACAAGTCACTTAGAAATTTCCAAATTTAGACTATTTATTTAGTACCATTTCGATAATAATAAGTATATGTTAAAAAATTAATTGGATAAGTATTTATGTAAGATGGGATCTTTATCTTTAGGTACATATATCATAAAATTTTATAGTTTTATTAGTGACTTGTTATACTATTATAAGAATTTATTAGTATAATATCACCATTCAAAGTATTATAATTAATTGAGAGATATTAATAAAAATCATTTTATTTTATTGATGATTAAATTATATAATTATATAATTTAAAGGAATTTTGGTGTGTCTCGCCTTTTATTTCATTATTTTCCCCTCATGTTCTTATTATTGTGCATTCTTAGTATACCCTAATAATTCAATATTATTTAATATTCCATTCACTTTAGGAACTAGAAATAGAATGGAGTTCACACACCATCCTAGTGAGCAAACCGTGATATATTCTTGAAAATGTAGACTAAAGACTCCTAAAGTAGAAAGTCAAATTTTAGGTGAAAAAGTTATCACCTAAGAAAGGAAGATCCTTTAAGAAACCATTAGTCTAAGAGTTAAAGTCCTACAAGAAATGTCCATTCAAATTTTTTTTATAACACTCAAATTAAAAATTTTAACAAATTAAATATTTTGAATAATCTAATTAATAAATCAATTACTTAAAATTAAATGATACATTTGATCTAATTAATATTTGTAAATTTTAATGTATTTACCCTTTTATTGATTATACTATTAAAACTTTTATGCACTCAAACTTATAATCATTTGAATTGAGAATTCTAAAAATTGGCCTACTCCATCAATTAAATCACCCACTTATAGTCCTTTCAAAGTTGTATCCTAACACACACCAATAAGGCCTCATAAGTGGCTTGCAATTAGGTCAAGGGAGTTCTTTTCACTCAACCCCCCATTGTAGGGAAAAAGGAGAAAAATTTCAAGCCACACGTGTAAGCTAATCTAGTTGCATTTAAAGTTAATATAATTGAGGTAGGACCATCAAGACATAAGCTCATGACAATTATAGGTATCAATAATACATTAATTGGAAATGAAAAAGGCAACCCAATTGCACAAATTAAGAGGAGGATAGAACTAGAAGAGCTACTACAACTTGGTAAACACATGGATGGATGACTTTTAACTTTCTAAGGAAAACTATAAAAAGACTGCTTCAAAAAGATGGGTATGAAATGCCAAAATCACTCTTGTTATTATCATTAATCCTTGTGAACCAAAAGGGTGTCTCCATAATTATAGTTTAATTAAGAGATGGAATCTTCCTCTTCTCATTAAATTGATAGTGATGGTTCAATCCTTGATTACACGTACACTAGAGATAAAAGCTAGAGAGACAAAGAGGCAACCTTTTTAGAGAGAGAGAATAACCCTTTTGTTTCTTTTCATAATTATTTTTAATCTTAAGTTAATTAAAAATTGTTCACGTACACTTAGGTTTGGCTTAGAGAGACAAAGAGATAATTTTGTAGATTAGGGGAAAAAAAGGGGGACATCAAATAAAGAAATTGGAAGAATTGTAGAGAGAGAAAGGAAGGTGGGTTTTGATTGAATCATAAGAAGGTTTGGTTTTTCTTTTTTTTTTGGAGAGAGAGAGGCACATGGCATGTGAGGAACAGCTGTGTTTACTCCCCCACTTGATAAATACCCTTCTTACCTTCCTTACATCGTCTTTTGACTCTCTTACTCTCCCTCCCTCTATTCTCTTTCTTATCTTTCTCTCTCTAAAACCAGAGAGCTCAGAGCTTTATCTCTAATGGCAGTTCGCAAGCTCTATGCCTAAAGATTACAACTTTTTCTGTTTATCTCCAAAACCCATAAAGGAATAGAGCTAAATATGAGAACCCACTTCTCTATCTTGCTTCTTTCTCTCACCTTTCTCTCTCTACGAGCCTCACCAGTAGCGCCACCTTTTACCTCCATGGACAAGGACACTCAAAATCTTATCAACTTCAAAGCAAGCGTCCGTAACCATTCTCTTCTTCAGAGCTGGTTGCCTAACCAAAACCCATGTAGTTTCTATGGAGTTAAATGCCAAGAAACAAACAGAGTCTCGTCCGTAGACCTCGGGGACATTCCCTTGAGTACTGATTTTTACTCTGTGGCTACATTCCTTTTGAGTCTTGACAATCTAGAGAGCCTTTCATTGGTTTCTGTTAACATTTCTGGCTCCATTTCGTTCCCTTCTGGATCCAAGTGCAGCTCAGTTTTGAGCAACTTAGATCTATCACAGAATGCTCTTTCAGGTCCTATCTCTCAGTTGGCGAGTTTTGGTTCTTGTCCAGTTTTGAAGTCCTTGAATCTTTCCAGCAACGCTCTGGACTTTTCAGTGAAAGACAAATCAAGTGGGTTAAAGCTCAGATTGGAGTCTCTTGATCTTTCTTTGAATAGGATTTCGGGTTCGGAAGCTGTTCCCTTTGTTCTATACGGAGGCTGCAATGAGTTAAAGCTCTTGTCTTTGAAGGGAAACAAAGTTAGTGGAGGCATGGATGTTTCTAATTGCAAGAGTCTGCAGTACCTTGACGTCTCTTCAAACAATTTCTCTATGACTGTTCCTTCGTTTGGTGATTGCCTGGCTTTGGAGCATCTTGATATCTCCTCTAATAAATTTTCAGGCGATCTTGGTCGTGCTATAGGTTCATGTGCACAGCTTAGCTTCTTGAATGTCTCCACCAACCTGTTTTCGGGTCCGATTCCTGCTCTTCCAACTGGGAAATTGTTGTTCCTTTCACTTGCTGGTAACGATTTTCATGGGGAGATTCCTCTACATCTTGAAGATGCATGTCCAGGTCTTGTTGCGCTTGATCTCTCCTCAAATAATCTTTCTGGTTCTGTCCCTCCTGGTTTTGCTTCTTGCAATTCATTGGAATCATTTGATATTTCTTCTAACAACTTCACCGGTGAATTGCCTGTTGCTACTTTCTTGAAAATGAGTAGCTTGCAGATTCTTGATTTGTCATATAATGGTTTTGTTGGTGGTTTGCCCGATTCTTTGTCAAAGCTTACCAGTTTGAAGACCCTGGATCTGAGCTCTAATAATCTATCTGGGTCCATTCCTGCTGTGATATGTCAGGATCCAAGTAACAACTTGAAAGAGCTCTATCTTCAAAATAATTTGCTTACTGGGTATATTCCTGCTACTCTGAACAACTGTTCACAGCTAACTGCACTCCATTTGAGCTTTAATTACCTCACCGGGACTATTCCTGCGAGCTTGGGATCACTCTCTAAGCTTCGAGACTTGAAGCTTTGGTTCAACATGCTTCATGGAGAAATCCCACCGCAAATAATGAACATAAGAACCTTGGAGACCTTGATTCTAGACTTCAACGAGCTGACTGGAGTGATACCTCCTGGTATTAGCAATTGCATCAACTTGAACTGGATCTCATTGTCCAACAATAGGTTGACTGGTGTGATTCCAGCATCCATTGGGCAACTTTCAAACCTTGCAATTCTTAAGCTAAGCAACAACTCGCTCTTTGGTAGTATCCCGCCGCAGCTGGGAGATTGTCGAAGCTTGATTTGGTTGGATCTCAATACCAACTACTTGAATGGGACAATCCCACCGGAGCTGTTTAAACAGTCTGGCAACATCGCGGTTAATTTTATCACCGGAAAGAGGTATGTGTATCTAAAGAATGAGAAAAGTGAACTATGCCATGGGGAAGGTAATTTGCTAGAGTTTGCAGGAATTAGAGCAGAACGGTTGGATAGAATCTCCACCAGGCACCCCTGCAACTTCACTAGAGTATATGGTGGTCACACTCAGCCCACATTTAACGATAATGGATCAATGATCTTTCTCGATCTTTCATACAATTTGCTGTCTGGCAGTATTCCAAAAAAGATCGGTACTATGTCCTATCTCTATATCTTGAACTTGGGTCACAATAGTATTGAGGGAAACATTCCAGAGGAGCTTGGGAACTTGAAGGGCCTTAACATTCTTGACCTCTCTAGCAATAGGCTTCAAGGCCTGATTCCTCAGTCTCTGACTGATCTTTCGTTGCTTACTGAAATCGACATGTCTAACAATGATCTCACGGGAATGATTCCTGAAATGGGTCAGTTTGAAACTTTTTCAGCTCGCAATTTTATCAATAACTCAGGCCTCTGTGGGATTCCTCTTCCTCCGTGTGGAGCAGGTTCAGCGACTGGAGCAAATTCAGGGCATCAGAAGTCTCACCGACGACAAGCGTCTCTGGCAGGGAGCGTAGCCATGGGATTGTTGTTCTCACTTTTCTGCATCTTTGCCTTCATTATTGTTTATGTGGAAATGAAGAAAAGAAAGAAAAAGAAGGATTCAACCCTTGATGTGTATATCGACAGCCACTCGCATTCTGGCACTGCCACTGCTAACTGGAAGCTAACTGGGACTCGCGAAGCTCTAAGCATCAATCTTGCCACATTTGAGAAGCCCCTGCGGAAGCTTACTTTTGCAGACCTTCTTGATGCCACAAATGGCTTCCATAATGATAGCCTTATAGGCTCCGGAGGTTTTGGGGATGTTTACAAGGCGCAACTTAAAGATGGGAGTATTGTAGCCATAAAGAAACTGATACATATCAGTGGACAGGGCGATAGGGAATTCATGGCAGAAATGGAAACTATTGGGAAAATCAAGCATCGGAACCTCGTTCCGCTTCTTGGCTACTGCAAGGTTGGAGAAGAGCGGCTATTGGTCTATGAGTATATGAAGTTCGGAAGCTTGGAAGATGTTCTGCATGATCAGAAGAAATCTGGGATCAAACTGAACTGGGCTGCAAGGAGAAAGATTGCCGTTGGTGCTGCCAGAGGATTGGCTTTTCTCCACCATAATTGCATCCCCCATATCATTCATAGAGACATGAAATCAAGCAATGTCTTGCTTGATGAGAACTTGGAGGCCCGGGTCTCAGATTTTGGAATGGCAAGGCTCATGAGTGCAATGGATACACATTTGAGTGTTAGCACATTGGCGGGCACACCCGGCTACGTCCCTCCTGAATACTACCAGAGCTTCAGATGTTCCACTAAAGGTGATGTTTATAGTTATGGTGTTGTCCTGCTCGAGTTGTTAACTGGGAAAAGACCAACAGATTCAGCCGATTTCGGAGACAACAATCTTGTGGGGTGGGTGAAACAGCATGCTAAGTTGAAGATAACTGATGTTTTTGATCCAGTCCTCATGAAAGAGGATCCAAACCTTAAGATAGAGCTTCTACAACACTTAAATGTAGCTTGTTTGTGTTTAGACGACCGACCGTGGAGACGACCGACAATTATTCAAGTCATGGCAATGTTCAAAGAGATCCAAGCAGGTTCCGGCATTGACTCGCAATCCACCATTGCCACTGAAGACGGAAGTTTTAGCACAATGGAAATGGTAGAGATGACCATAAAAGAAGCTCCTGAACTATGCAAGCAGTAGTAGGTGGAAGGAAACAAAGTTGCCAATCAGTTTTTCCTGTGAATTCTTTGATTGAAAGAAAAAGGTGGTGGTGATGATTTTATTTCAGCTTCAACAGAGAAAATTTTCCCACATCATTGCCATTTTCCTGGAAAATGACATCAGAAAATTGCTCCCCCTGTATCTCCTACCATTTTAATGTATGTATCCTCCTCCGGTGTACCTCTTGGAATTGGAAAACTCAATGTTATTTTATACATAAGAGAAAAGGGTTGTTTTATCTTTGTTATAAATGTGTAAATATACACTTCTTGAGTTGCTATGCTCTTTCTTTTGCTTCATTCATAAGCTTTTTCCTTTTCATCTTCCATGGAGTCTTTGGATTCAGAGTCTGATAAAAAAAAAAAAAGGTGACATCATCTGTGATAGTGACTAAGTGAAGGGTTCTTTTGGCACTTTCTTCAGTCTGCTTTATTTGTTCTCATTCTTTCTTTCTTTCCTTCCTTCTTCAATGACACACACTAAATCCTGTCCTATGAATGCCAAAAAAAGTATGTCATCATGGAGTTCTCAGAATGGATTAATTTTAAAAATTATTGTAATTTTAAATTTTTTATAAACTTCCTTTTAAACAATAATTCAACATATTTATTAAATCAATCCAAATTAATTAAACCGATTCAAGTTAGTAATTTTATATGAGTATAATAAATTATTAACTTGAATCATGTTTAATTAATTATATAAATTAGACTGAGTTTTCGTATGAATAACATTTTATTAATTTACGTACACTACTCGTATTATATGCATTTTGTAATTATTTAAAAAAAAATTATATTTTCAAAAAATCATAAATTACAACAAAATTTAATAATTTCATGAAAATTATAATGGGAAGGAAGGAGTAAGGAGGGACCATCTCCAACTTTAGTCTCAATCTCATAATTAAACCGTACACATGAAATTTGGCATTTGCTTTATTATTATTATTATTTGTTTATTAGTAATTTTCGTAGAAAGCAATTTGTCCCTTTTTTCACAGACACTGTACAATGACCGGTTCCTCCTCTCCTCTCCTCTCCTCTTCACCATGCACATGCCATTGCCGGTTTTGAGTTTCCTTTCTTTTGCTACAACGTGTGTATTGATCGTGACTGTGTGTGCTTTTTCTGGTTATTTTATACATTGTTGATGTCTCTCACAGAAATTGAATAGATGAATGTTCATATAATAGGATATGATGAACACAAGATAACGAAAACAGATAATCTAAACCCGAAAAAAGATAACTAATGAAATTAAAGCTTATGTGCATGATTAAAAGATTGGTCAATCGAGTTAATGAATCTCTTAAGAGGAAGAAGAGAATGAAGTTTGGTTGTCGTTTTTCTTTCGATGCTAACGCGTAGTTTGATTGCTTAATCTTCGGTAAATTAAACTATAAATCACACATTAAGACTTAGATTAGAACTTGGAACCTTTCTTTATTTAATCTTTGTGTTTGCTTTAACGATGATAATAATACAGCTTAGTTCCAAAATCTGGGTCAACTTTAGTTTATTGTCATTTAGATATAAGTAATCAAAGAACATATGGTACCACCTTCATCTTAAACCATCGAATATTTGTACGGATGTTCTAACGTCTCGACTGATTAGAAATAAGGGTGCATATAGTAAATCTCTTCAAATTTCACGTTTAACATAATGTTTAATATAATAATTCCCTTAATTGTATTATTCGTAATTAAGGGGAAAAAGAAAAAGAGTTGAGGTGTGGGAGAGTAGGAATGGGTGTAGTGGATAGGGAGAGGTGAACAATGAAAGCATGAAGTTTGGCTGTGAGTGTGTACACAGGAACATAATATTCAAAGGGACAAAACAGTGTGTACGTGAGAAAGAGGTTGGTTGGGTTTGGGTATGGGTATTAGCTAAGATGTGTGTGGTAATCTGTAGCTTTCACCAGAACACGCGCAGGGTGGGGTGACACGTGGGCCATTGGGCAACCTGGTTTTGTCAGAGACCTTACCCTACAACGTCCCTTCCCGCACTCTCCATCTGGTCCCGCCCGTAAATCTGACCCAACCCACCCTCACAGTCTGTGATTGTTGTCTGATTGATTGCCCAAGAACAATAAAATTTTTCTACTCTATAAATATATATATACTATATGGTGTGGCTTCAAATAAGGTTAATTACAAAAAAAAAAAAAATTCATATCTTTGTCAAAATTTTAATTTTATCTCAATTTTTAAAAAATAGCAATAAAGTGTTTAAATTTTTAACTTTTTATAGTTTTAGCCTTAATTTCAAAAAAGCAACAATAAAATATACAAATTTTTAACTTTGTTAATTCTAACTGATATTAGTGTTTCTGTTAAAATTGCTAAGGTGACTTGTTACGTGGTTCAGAAATTTTAACTATTAATCACGTAAGTCAAAATTAACATAACAAATAAAAATTAATGAAACGACATAATTTAATTATATAATTAAAATGAAATCATATTACACAACTCTAATGACCTTACGTTTTTATTTCAAAAATTTCCTTTGTTTTTAATTTATTCTCTCGACGCCTTTACCCCTTTGATATTCAGATTATACAACCCAAATACTCTCACACTAAGGACATTAAGATAACGAACTCAAAATAAAGCGCTCATTAATGTAGTACACTATAATGCAACATTCCATAGTAGCTTAGAGTATCAAACAAACTGACAGAAAACAAAGGGATTGAGGGTATAGGGAGAATAACAGACAACATCGAATTTAAATTGAAAACTTGAGCATTTTTTAAAGTTTGAGTTATAATTAAAAAATTGAAAAATTTGAGCATTTTATTACTTTTTAAAGTTCGGCATATAATTAAAAGTTTGACGAAAGTTTAAGTTTTTTTTAATTAACCATTTCAAATAATTATTATTTAGTAATTGAAAATTTTGCAATTTTTAGTATTTTTTCCAGTAAATAGACAAATGTACTTATTTTATTACAATAAAGGATTGTAAAAGTCATATTTTTCAAATTTGTATAAATAATGTAAAAAATATTTTTGTAAATATAAGTAATATACAGATATTCATGTAGTATTTATTAGCAACATAACATTAGCAAAAATAATATTTTAATTTGATTTATTTAAATTTTAAAAAGTCATCACTAAATATATTATTTCTAAATCAACTAATTTTATCATTTTTTATTAAATTTGATTAAACCTAAAATAGTTATACAAACTCTTGAATTTTACATAAACAATTAAGCCAAATGATGACTCGTTCAATAATTACAATTAATCTAAAATTAACTTAAATTGAGAAAATAAAAAAATAGGAGTTATTGAATTGTTTTGGAACACAATGCCAATTCAACCTAATCTAGATTTTTGGAAGATATTTTGTTCAAAGTCATAGTTTCACGTGAACCAATCCAACTAATTGATTGAAACATCAATCTCTTTGAGATAATGTTATCGGACTTGACTTAATTATACATTTCGATTATGACAGATATAAAATTGTCGTCTTAATTTAAAAAATACATTAATTAAATAGTGACAATATTAATTAACATATAATTTTGTAAGTATTAACTAAAAATATTATATTTATCAAACTTTATTTTATCTAAATAAAAATATATTTAATTTGCATTTGAATTCTAAATTTACTTTTATATTTTAAAAATAAAAAATTTCAAAATTATTTAATAAATTTCAATTAAAATGAGTTAAATTAAAAATTTTAAATGTTCAAACATATTTTTAAAAATAGATTTTTGTAGATGTGATCATATTTGAAGGGTCACAGGCTCACAGCCGTAGAGTGTGGAGCCCACCATCTGTGTGGGAACATCACGGTCACGATTTACGAGAGCGTAGTCGTCGTCGTCTTCAAAAGTTAGCACCCTGCGTACGTGTGCATTGTATGCCGCTTTCTGGGACTGGGCCCCTCCTATTTAATCAGCTGCCACGTCAGCATCAGTAATCGACACCCGTAGATAATGGCCTGATGCGGTCCGCTTGTAGGGGCCCAGCATCTAAATCAGCTAATTTGATTGTTCCCTAACTAATCCTATCTAACCATTTAGTTGACCTTTATCAGCCCCAATCTCCAAAGTCGGGGTGGGACCACATCTCGGATCAGTTCTTCTGGTCCGACTTCCTAATACGGTATCTGTTAAATCTCATCGATACATTTATATGGAACATAATAATTGAAACAGAAAATTTAATATACGCTTACCCTGCATCTTTCGGTGCTAATTTTTTAGAAAGAGTTAAATTTTTCAAAAACTAAAAAACAATTTAAATAAAATAGAAAACTTATGGTTAAAATAACATTTTTATATAATAAAAAGAAAAAATGAGCCATAAAAGGTAGGGAATTAAGAAAGGCCACCCAATCCTTTCAAGTCACGAACAAGATCTTGCCATTGGCCACTTCTTCAGGCACTTCCATACAAAATAATAAATGTAAATTACCAAAAGGTTCAATTCCCAATGTCACACGTTAGAACGGTTAATTTACCAAATCACACGTGTGGGAATCTGACCAGATAAGCCCCGGGCAGCAGACATCAGCCGGGCAGTGTATGGGGCAAGCGGGGCACAGCAAATAATTGAACTCTCGGGTAGCCACGCCGTCTCTTTCTCCACTCCGTCCCAAGTATTTTTATTCTCCTGCCTTAGTTTATTTTTTTAATTAAAAAAATAAGTATTTTAGATTATTTTAAATAATATTTATATTTTAAAACTGAAATTAAAATATTTTGTAGTTTAAAATTTTTAAAAGTTTCAAAATGTTATATAACTTTTCAATTTTCTAAAAAAGTATCTCTTAAACTTTAATTAAAAATAATGATGAAACTTATATGATATAAATATTATACTTAAACCAATCCTGCTTTTAACAAAATTTTAAATTAGAATTGAATTAATAAATTTAATTTAAACCAATAGTGTATTACAATAAACCTTAAGTTGTTAATTAAGATTTAAAATAACTAATTTTGATTAAATTTCATCGTTATCACCGTTTAGTTAAAATCATGAAATCAGAAAAGTTAACAGTACTTAACCTTACTTTTATATAATAAAGAGATTGCTTTCTGAGAGACTCATATACAATACGTCATGACAATACTTCAAAAATATAAATAAACCTGTATACATGTTTGATTAGTTTTAAGAACTAAATTAATTTATTGTATTGATAACACTAAGTAATCTCATATATGATATTTCTATTTAAAAAAAGGAATTATATATCTTAAAATTATAAGGAGTATTGTGTAAATAGGCGGCATGATTCGCATGAATACAAGAAAATGAGTGTACGTGTGAGGTCAGCTGAAAAGCATTGTTCTTCCTCATCCGTTCCTTCCTGCGTGGGTAGCTGG
This sequence comes from Erythroxylum cataractarum, assembly GCA_024703695.1. Taxonomy (NCBI): domain Eukaryota; kingdom Viridiplantae; phylum Streptophyta; class Magnoliopsida; order Malpighiales; family Erythroxylaceae; genus Erythroxylum; species Erythroxylum cataractarum. The sequence continues at coordinate 1,688,889 of JANJEY010000236.1, forward strand.
ATCTGCCCACGTGCGGCGACCCATGAGTGGGCCCCACCACACATCATGTGGATAAAGATGTAAAGATAATCACAATCATTGAAAAAGAAACTCGCTAAAAAGCGACGGCCTCTATTCGTTATTTAATGTTTTGTATACAATACACGCGCGCTCGATTAACGCGCCGGTTTTTTATTTAAAATTAAAAGTGTGCTTCACAAAATTCCAGACCCGGTCAAGCTCCGCTTTTAACGAGTCGTCCCGCAAACCGTCACGCGCTTCATTAATTTTATAGAGGTGGGAGCAGACTATTGCGTACTCTTTCGCAGACCAGAAAGCTCTGGTGTGAGTGATGATCACACGCTTGATATAGTTTTCCCAAAGTAGCGAACTTGACGTAGATCCAAGCTCTTGGGTTGGGACCAGGGGTAAATGTGAAATTTAACCTCTGTCTCAAATTAAATTTTCCCTCTATTTTATAATAAGAGTCGTTTTAAAAAAATACACGCTTATTAAGAAATCTAATAAAATTATAGATATACCCTTATTAATACTTTTATGAAATTACCTCGATAATCAGCATCTTAAATGAATTTATGAAAGAAATTATCTTAAAATTGTGATTTGTATAATTAAGATGAGAGAGAAATGAAAGGTTAATTTTGGAAGAGAAATTATAAACATGCATACAAAGTCAAGAATGATACTTATTTTAAATAATTAAAATATATCTAAAA
>JANJEY010000236.1:1696304-1713758 GCA_024703695.1 Erythroxylum cataractarum
ACCGATACAGTAATATTAAAGACATTCTTTATCTTTTCGGGTCACTCCTAAATGTCTTTTTTGAACTAATCCTAAATATAAGCAATATTAAAAATATTCCATGTTTTTTTGAACCAATTGTAAATATAAGCAATATTAAAAGTTTTCGTTATCGAACCAATTGTCAATATTGATACAAGCAATATTAAAAAATATTTAAACTTAATTTCTTTCAATTTTCGTATATAATCTTATTGATTAATGGACATGTTTTGCATGAAAAAGTAATAAATAATTTATATATGGAATTATATGTACTAAATTAAAATGGAGTTGAGAACAATAGGTCATGAGCTAAGAAGAAGCCTACTTACATGAGATATTTGGAAGTCATGAAGGTCAATGGAACCCTAGAATTGAAACAGAAAAAACGAACTAGAGATTCCAATTGGCAGATTAAGTGAAAGCCCAAATAAAAAGACAAAGAAGGGATCGTCATCAATCGTCAATGCTTCTCTAAATTTACAAACCCGAAGTGCAAGTGCCAAGTTCTGGTGTTGGTTATTAGTTTTATCAGATAACAAGAGTATGCATGTAATTAAAGGCCTAAGAAACACGGCCTCCTCGTACACACATCAGTTTCACTCTTTATTCTGCCATGTCCTTACACTACCAAATACCAGAAAAAAAAGCTCAGAGTTAGTCTAAAAGAAGTTGTTGAGCTGAGACGGAGCCTCTGAATCTTCAAGATCATGCGACGGTGAATGTGCATGCCTCCCTTCGTAGGTTGTTATCACCATCCTCGGATCCTCCGCTAACCTTTCCACCCTTTTCTTTACTCTGCAGTTGTCTTGTGTGCAACGATAGTAGCTCCTGCATGCATGCAAAAATCAATTTCATATAATATTTTAGTTATATATAAACTTACTCTCGCCTAATCCAATTTCTCCCCGAACCCTCTTAAAACCTTGTGATTAAACCTAACATAACTTATAAACAATGGGTTGCCTTGCATGAAAAGGATGAGCTTTTGAATCAACCTAGACCCTACTCAATCCAACTGTATCTCTGTAGCTCCATCTGTTCATCTTTATCCATGTTGGTCTGGTTCAGAGCACGCCTAAAACAGTAAGACTACAATGTTTTTACCTATAAAGTCTCGGGAACCCGTGGACAAAGACCTGTACTGCGTATAAAAGTTCAACATTTATGAGATGAATGGTAGCTTTTAGTCGAGAGCCGCCACATCAAGCAAAGTTTGCAAGAAGTTGGGAACTCTTTTAAGGTTGTTATTATTAATGTTTAAATCAGCAATGTAAGATAGTTTCCCCATAGTTATAATAACAAATCGATAATATATACTTCCAAACTACAGAAAACCAACTCCAATCCGTTAATAACTTAACTTTCTGATCAATAATTGTAAAATTCAATGTTGGAACTCAACTTGAAACCAAACGAGTCCAAGAGTAGTTCTAAACTATATTAACTTTAATTTATCGTACAAATATATATACAAAAAACGCTTATATAAATTAATTAGTAAATCGAAACTACATACTATTATTATCGAAAAAAAGGGACCAGTAGTTGTTGGGAATGTTCATGGTTTTATCAGCTTTACCTTACATATCCTACAATGATAATTTTTTCTGAACTATTGTACTGTACCTAAAAAGTAACACTAAAACCCAAAAAATTAGGGTGAATCCAAGAGTTTTATCATATCTAACTTTTACGATTTGCTCAATGATCTTCTACTTTCCTCATTGATCAAGTGTTTCTCATCTTACTTTCTTTTTTTATAAGGGTCATAATAATTACTTCTTTTTGGACAAAACCATATATGCTATTTTTAAGTGTCAATGATGGATAGTATTCTCATTGCTACTGACCAATCTATCAATCAAAATCTCCTGCACAGAGCATATGTAGAGCCTAAAAAGTAATCAAGTCAACAAGACTAATGATAATGTGTGAAAAAGAGAGCTTGAAGTGGGAAGGAGGGGACACAGATCATGCATTATGGAAGACAACTAGGAAAGATAATGAATTATGCATGGCCTTAAATTCGAATTGTTCAGATCGTTATTGCGAATTGCAGTTGTAACTCGTAATTTATAATTTAGAACATGAATATATGCAAGTATGTTAACTTTTGTACATGATCTTAAACCGGTTTTCGAAAGATATACAGAAGAAAAAAAGATGTAAGCTTTGAATTGAGTTGTCTAACCTGGGATGCTGTGTGTTCTTTACCACTTTCTGGCCGTACTTCCTCCACTTGTAACCATCATCTAGCACATCAACATCGCTCATAGTCTTGAAGCAAAACCTAGGCTCTCTTACCTTTCTTCTTGCTTTGATCTTCTTCATCTTCGTCACAGAAACTCCAAGGTGATCGTCTCCACCACTTCTTTTGCTTCCTACACACTCGCCTACTTCTCCTCCCCATGTCCTGAAAAACATTTAATGATATGACCTCTCATCAAAATAGATAGACAGAGAAAGAAAATGCAGAGAAAGAGGGAGAGATAGAGGACAATATGAGTGTGAACATCTGCATGGAAATAATGTGTTCATCTTGTAGATTGTGGAAAGAATAAGATTCAATAGTTAAAGAATCATTCAGTAGCTGTTCATATCCTTATGTCATCTTCAAAATCCTTAGTTTTTGGATGATCTGATATATATATATATTTTATTCATAAAAAAATAACATTGATTCAAGTCGTTCATATGGCGCGGAGATGAACAAGAACACAAACGACGAAATAACAGAAGTTTAACACTAAAAAAGAGAAGGTTTACCAGAGATTTGCACCAGATCTTTGCAAGGAAAGAAGATGGGTTCTTCCTAAATCGGAAGATATATCATCCCTTTGCTTCAAAGTGGACGAAGAGAGTAGGGTTTCGTTGAGATCAGTAGAAAGTGAAGAAGGTAAGCAGAAGCTTTTGAGAGATTGGTGGCAATTTCCCAATTGAGTAAACGACAAGTTCGAAGGAAAAGAGAAGGAACCCATTTGTGTAGACATCTCTGGCTCCTCGAACAAGCATTGATTTAGCATGGCTTGTGATGTAGCCGCCATATCTATCTCCTTCTCTCCAGAGGCAAAACGAAAGGTTGTAACGAAGAAGGTTAGCACCTTTTTATACGTAAAAACCGAAAACGAAAACTCTGTCTAGGCTAAGTTACAAAGCTTAAACAACTTCAAACATGGAGTTGTTGTCTCTCTCAAAACTTTCGTAGAAGAAGATAGATATGAGAATCCAAGATCCTATATTAAGCCACCAACCGCTTTCTCTTTTTTACTCTATCCCCTCTCTTGCCACTCCTTTTAACCTCTTATCTTCTGTAGTGTGCAAAAGTAAAGATTTTTCATTTTATTCCTTTATATATATATATAAGACACGGAAGAAATAGAAAAAACATTGGAGAAAGTGCGATTTGAGTTATAAAGTTGAGTGGCTTTTAACAGATGAACTCAATTTGGATCTAGCTTTTTTAATGATACGGTGTAACACATGGCTACTGCTTGACCTTGAAAGGTTGAAGGAGTTAATGGAAGTCTCCTGTCTTCACGATGTCAACATTAGACAGAACTTGCTGAGCTGTAGTGAAGGAATGGTTGATTCGTATTAACTTAAAATAATAATAATTAAATTTAAGTTAATTGAGATTTGAACAAAATTAGAATTAAATGACCGACTTAAAAACTCAATTTGTAAAGATAAAATTGTAGGGTTTAGAATATTGTGTTAAAACTGTAATACAGTTTAGTAAATAGGAAAGTTTTAATAATATTAGAATATATAATAACAATTTTTAAGTGTATATTAAATTAAATCTTATAAATATATAATAATTTATTGATTATATATTTTAAATAAAAATTTAGTAATTAGTGACAAGATATTGATTGGCAAAAAATAAGCTTACGGTATATTGTTGATAGTACACATTATATACATGTATCAAGATATGGTAAATCTAAATGACAAAAGAAAATCAGAAGATCAATTGCAATAAATAACATATATACAAGAGATTTGAAACTAGCGGAGAGATATCCTTATCATCCTCCTTCAAGTTGACGAAGGGACCAAACTCTCAACTTATCTCGAAAGTGCAAAAATTTGTTCGTCATCAATGGCTTAGTGAACAGATCAGCTAGCTGGTCATTAGTGAAAAGATAGTGAGCAACAAGATCCTTGGTGAGAACTTTATCATGAACATAGTGAAAGTCGATTTCTAAATGTTTAGAGCGAGAGTGAAAAATTGGAGTTGAGGTGAGATAGGTGAGTCTTACGTTGTCACACCAAAGATGAGAAACAAAAGTTTGGTGGAAGTCGATTTCACCTAACAATGAATAAAGCCAATGGAGTTTATTAACTATAGCAACGATAGCCCTATATTCAACTTCTGTGGAAGAACGAGAAACAGTGCGTTATTTGCGAGAACCCTAACAAATGAGATTAGAACTGACAAAAATGGAGTAGCCAGTAATAGACTTCCCATCATCAGGATCATCGACTAAATCAGAGTCACAATAGGTAAAGATTAAGGTGGGAGAAGACTTAGCAATAAACAGACCTTTATCACACGTAACACGAAGGTAGCGAAGTATATGCTTTACCACAACCCAATGGGTAGATTTTGGAGAGTGCATAAATTGAGAAACATTGTTGACTGGAAAACATAAATCTGGTCAAGTAAACTGAAGATACTAAAGACCCCCACAATGCTGCGATATAATGTTGGATATTCAAAAGAGTCATCACCAGTGACAGTCAATTTTAGCGAGGGACAAGTTGGAGTGGAGACTCCATTAGCATCAAGCATATTGGCTCTGTCAAGAAGATCATGAATATATTTGGTATGACACAACAGTAAACCATCTTTAAGCAATTGCGCCTTAACACCTAGAAAATAATGAAGTTGGCCCCTTCAAAGCAAAGTACATCTTCAACGAAGTAATAACATTACGAACCAGGGAGGATTGATTCCCCATAATGAGAATATCATCAACATAGATTAAGCAATAAATCATATGACTGTCTTTACAGTAGAAATAAAGCGAAAATCAGTTTTGGAGCCAAGAAATCCCAAGGACACAATAACGCATCAGTGAGGCATTTATACCATTGTTTGGAGGCTTGTTATTAGACGATCATTTCACCACAATAGCTTAAGCTGTTGTGTGAGGTCAACTCAATTGATTTTATATATTCTCTAACACACCCCCTCAAGTGAAAGCCCTTTGGACTTGAAACTTGCACATGCCTGCTTTACCTTGTGCTTAATTTAATTAGAATAGGTGGGTGGTAGGATTCGAACTTATGACCATTTAGTCATAGAGGCTCTGATATCATATTAGACGATCATTTTACCACAATATCTTAAGCTGTTGTGTGAGGTCAACTCAATTGATTTTATATATTCTCTAACACTTGTTTCAGGTCATAAAGAGACTTGTGCAATTGACAAACATGAGTTGGGAAGGCAGAACTGATGAAGCCAGGAGGTTGCTCTATGTAAACAACTTCATCTAAAGATCCATGTAGAAATGCATTGGAAACATTAAGTTAGAGAACATCCCAACCAAGAGAAATAGCAAGAGAAAGACACAAGTGAACAATAGAAGGCTAAATAACTCGGCTGAAGGTATTGTGAAAATCAATGCCAGGGCGTTGATGAAACCCTTAGGCAACAAGACGATACTTATATCGTGAAATCGTATCGTTAGGATTGCGTTTGATGCGGTAGACCCTTTTGTAGCCAATAACATTTTATGAGGGATTGTACTGAACAAAAGACCAGGTGTTGTTGTGAAGTAAAGCATCATATTCTTCTTTCATGGTAAGTCGCCAGTTGGGAACTTTATCGGCAGCCCGAAAGGAAGTAGGTTCAAAATTATCATCAACAGTAGTATGAAAGGTCTTAGGCTTCAAGGAGTTTGTTTGAAGATGAGTCAGCATAGGATGGACCTTGATTCGGATAGTATGAGGAGAAGGAGGTACAGTAAGAGTGGGATATTTGTTAAGGTTAACAACTAGTGATAAGCCATCGGTGTTGGATGGTGTAGAGGAGGTAGGCTGTTGAGGTGAGGTTGATGAAGGCAACGGATATGGTGACATATGAGAGGTAGGTTGGCGTGAGAACAGGTGGAGGAGAAGAACTCAATGGTGGGTGTAGTTGAGATTAGTTTGGAGGAGTAGATGCTGTCGAGAGAACAGGTTGAAGAGGAGAACTTGGTTCTGGATGCAAGGGAGGTTGGTGTTGTGAAACAGATGCCAAAGTAGCACGTCAGGTTGATGGACAAGATGCAGGGGGTGAGGTGCCTTGGTTTTGGGACGGTAAAAAGATAGTAGCTGAAGAGGAATTGGAACTAGTCATCATCTCATGCTTTTGAAATGAAAAACCTGCTTGTCAAACAAAACATGACGTGAGACAGTAATGATATTTGTGGCTAGATTTAAGCAATAATAACCCTTATGAATTTTACTGTAACCTAAAAAACACAAGAAGCAGATTTGGTGATAGTTTATCGTGAGCATAAGGTTTAAGCCAGGGATAGCATAGATAACCAAAAAATTTAAGTTCATGATAATTAGATAAGAACTAAAATAAAACTTGATATCGAGATTTAATTGAGAGAAGAGAAGTAGGTAGTTTATTAATTAGATAAACTACGGTGTCAAAAGCATGTTGCCAGAATTGTTTCAAAATTGAAGTGTAAGTGAGCAAGGCAAGACCAGTCTTAATAGTATGGCGATGCTTGCGTTCGACATAACCATTTTCTTCAAAAGTTTTGGGACATAAGTTGTGTTGAAAAATTCCATGTTTAAGAAGGTGCGTGGTGAGACTTTGAAATTCACCTACCCAATCTGCCTGAAACACTTTGGTTTTGCGATTAAAGAAACGTTCAACAAGCTGTTGGAATTTGATAAATACATTTAGCACTTCATAATTGAGTTTGATGAAGTAAATCCAAGATTATTTGTTGAAGTGATCAAAGAAGAGCACATAATATATGTTATTATCAAAAGATGCAACAAGGGAAGGTCTCCATAAATCTGAACAAATAAGATTTGACGGTCCATTAACATGAGAGCTAGACAAAGAGAAAGACAATTTATGAATTTTGTTAAGACTACACGCATGACACAAATGATGGAAATCACTATTACAAAATTTTATGGAACTGGAAACTAAAGCCTGACGAACAACGCGAGGAGCAGCATGGCCTAAACGAGCATACCACTTAGAAAGAGAAGCCGAGTGAACTTGAGGAGCATTTGGACCAACAGTTGAAGGTGCAAGGGAGATGGAGTATAAGCCACTGTTAGTCCGACCTGAATGGAGCAATGCTTTTATAGAGATATCCTTGATTTCAAAGTGATTTGGAAAAAAATTAAGAGAAACATTGATAGATTTAGCAAAGTTAGAAACAGATAGAAGATTAGCAGAAATATAAGGAACACATAAAATGTTATCCAACTGAAAGAAACAAGAATGGTCAGAAAAAAATTAGAGGAGCTAATATGAGAGATTGGTAAAGTTTTACCATTGTTGATCTTAACTTCTGCAGGGTCATTATAATCATAATGAAGGGCAAGATTATCCATATTGGTAGTGAGATGATGAGAAGCTCCAGAATCCAATAGCCATTGTTGGGAATGACACTATTGTGAAGGGGCTAGGTGGGCAGTAAATGGGCAATAGAGGTGGAGCATCTGTCCGCTGGCGAGGAGAAGGACATCGGTGAGAGTAATGACCCGTCCCATTGTAATTGTAGCAGGTGAGGACACGATCAGTGAAAGATAGGCAGAAAGGGGGGAGATGTGAGTGAGGAAAAGACTGAAACTGCTACTGGCGGCCCTGCCCTTAGCCACGACTGCCTCTCCCATACATAAAGGGATTTCGATTGGATGAAGAAGACGTGATCTGAATGGCCTAAGCTGTAGGCGGGATAGATTCATTGATGTTAGAGAAAGAGTCATGAGTAAGACTAAGTTCTTCACTCAACAGCAAACCATACAAGTCATCAGCAGAAACAGAATCTAGGCGATTCTCAAGGGTCGTGACAAAAGGTCAGTAAAAGGAGTCCAAACCTTTGGTGATTACTTGTATTAAGTCATCCTCAGGAACCGAGATGTTTGAGAGCAGTCAGTTGATCAAAGATGTGTTTGGCCCTTTGAAAGTAGTCTGTGACCGATTCATTCTTCTTCTCCAAACGGTAGAAGTTTTTCTTTAGTATTTGAACTTGGGCCTTAGAACCAAAGGCATAGGTAGATTAAAACTTTTGCCAAGCCTCATGAGCAATGAAGGAGTCAACATTTTGAGATACAAAAGACTCGGTCATGAAGTCAATAATTCAGTTGAGAACAAGCTAGCTTTGACGAAATGACCACTGCCAAACTGGATTGAATTGTTCGTTGAGAAACTGAGGGGCAGGCTGCATGGAGCCATCAATATGATGAGCTAGATCATAATTGTGTATGAGAGGTAGCAATTGTGTTTGCTACAATAGATAATTGGTGGAGTTTAATTTAATAGGTAGTTGATGAGTAATGCTGAATGAGTTTGGCATAGAGAAGACTGTACATGCAAGTTGAATAGTGCTAGAATTGGTGGCCATAGGGGACAGGAGAAAGAACGTAGCAGAGGAGAAAAAAAAAAGGAACAAGAAGGAAGCAATTAATAGCCTGGTACCATGATCAAATATTGATTGGCAAAAATAAGCTTACGGTATATTATTGATAATGCGCATTATATACATGTATTAAGGTACTGTAAATTTAAAGGATAAAAGAAAAGTATAAGATCAGTTACACTAAATAACAAATATACAAGAGATTTGAAACTAGTGGAGAGATATCCTTATCAATCATAAGATTTGAAATTAGGAATACATGTTCATTTTATTTAAATATTAAAGAATGTAATTTAACCAAATTTTTATTTAAAAATTAATTTTTATCTCCAAAAGATTTAGAGGCTCTTTAAAGAACTCTCCTTATCGCCCTTTAATAAATAGGTGAAACAAATTTGTTCAAAAGAAAAAATTCCAAGTTGTCTTGCCATTAACAATTTGTATAAACACATTTACATTGAAGAGTTTTAAAAAAGCCAATAATCCCTAAAAGGGATAAATAAAAATTTATTACTAATATTGGTTTTTACTAATTGGTGTATTTCTTCAAAATTAACACACTTAAAAACAAATTAATAGCACTATATATGCCTAGGTCATAGGATTTATTTTTACCTTTTCCTTTCAATTCTTTTATGGTTTCTCTCGGGAGCCTAAAAGCAAGAAAGAAATATCAGGGAGCAATGATGATGAATCTTGAGTGCAAATCTTTCAATCTGCATCCCCTATTTGACTTTTTGCAGAGCATAAAAGCTTCTGACCTTTTTCTTTTTAAAATTTCTCTTTTTAAATTATACTATACTACAACTAATGCTAAGATCTACCTGCAACACACTCTTTTGAACCCCACATTATCATTTCACAAATTCCAAACCAACCTTATAATGTTCTTTTCATATCTCATCCAATCAAAGAGAGTAATTAATTTCTAATATAACTTCATTATCATTTTACTCTTTGTGGGTCTTTTTGGTTCTCATCATATTGTTTGCTCCATCTTAGGCATCGACTAAGATTATATTATCTTTTTACTCTTTAATTATGTTTTTTGTTGTTGTACTTCATCTTAATAAAGTTTAACTTAAACTAAAATGATTGAGGTCATCGGTGAAAATATAATTAGTAAGAGCAAATCAAGTCTCTAACAACTAATTACAAACTCAAATTAGTAGTTCTAGGTTTAGGGTTACATTAATTATTGACTTATAATATGAAACATTATGCATCAAAAGCATGACATACGTGGTAATCAGAGACGGATCTATATTAGGGGCAAATAGGAGTATCACTTATTTCGATTGTCTCCGAAAAATTTTATATAAAAAATCATTATTTAAAATTTTGATCTCATAAAAAAATAAAATTTTGTTTTTATTAAAAATTTTCTTCTTAAAAAAAATCTCCATTTAAAAATATTTCTAGATCTGTCTGGTGGTAATTATTATAGTTTTTAATGACTGATATATTTTAATTATTGCATTTAAATAGCTAACACTAAAAAATCATAGTTCTCATTGATGACTGAGAAAGCAATAAAATAGGATAATTAATTTTAATTCTTCATTGAAATTGATTTAATTTATTTAAAAACTAGTGTCGTTATTCGTTGCAATTGTAGAAAACGACATGCGACCTATTAATATAATACAACTTTTTGCTTCTTTAATTATGTTCGGTGGTTGAGCCAAAAAGAAAAAGCTACTTCTTATACATAAAAATACTCTAAAAAGCTAACACTTTTTTTTTTTTTTTATTCGAGCTCTATAGGCGGATCAAACGGGCACACTTCTCTGAGAGCTTAACTGGCATACCACTCCACAGGCGGGCCAAGCGAGCGCACCTTATCATTGAGGGCCCAACTAATTCTCCATTTACAGGTAAAACCCCGACTGCCTCAGGCTCTTACAAGAGGAGCTAGTATAAAATCGAACCTGAAACTTAGCTAAAGTCAAGTCTCGCTTTCAACCGTCAAGTCACACCTTTTGAGGGCCTAAAAAGCTAACACAATATAAGCCAATTTTACTTAAGCAGTTGTCATTTACAAGATAATATGAAATTAGTAAATTTCATAATAAAAGGGTATTTTTAACTATTTTTAAAATTTTTAATTTTGATTTTTTAAAAAAAATAATAAAAAGTATATATTGAAAAATCAAATATTCTTAATTTGATGGTCTTACTTAATTTTTTTAAATTATAATTAATTAGAGAAGGGTATTGAGGAATTTAGCTTGCGTTCACATAACGTGGTCATGATGTCACAACAGTACGTATACTTTGGTAATAATGTCTTCCATCACCTACACTAATTATTATCTTTTTTTTTAATGTTTAAAATGTCATTTAATATGTATCTCTACACTTTCTTCCACTTTGGGACCCTTGAGCTTGGAGATAGGGTTATGGGGTATGCCCATCTTCATCATTTGGCTTTTGTCTCTATGTTTATAGGTGGTCATTATGCCACTTAGATTTTCTTTCTTTCTTTTTAATTTTTTTTTGTTTTGATAATAAATAGGATTTGCAATGTATCATAATTTTTTAAAAATATTTTCGATAATAAATAAATGACTTTTTAAGATAAGTTTTCGCACATAAAATTCTATATTTGAGTTTTTTTTTAATTTTTTAAAATTTTGTATTAATTGACATAAAACATGTATCTGTGTTATAATTATATTTATTCTTAATAAAAATCAATTTACTCTTTGAATTGGGTATTATATTATATTTAAATTTTGAGTTGTGTTAATTAAGTACAATTATTGCAGATGAGAAAAATACCAATATTCACGTAATTATAAATATTTTAGGAAGCAAGTAGTAGCTTCTTTTATTTTTAAAAATTAAATAAAATGGATAGGATAACACCAGTTGGAGACATAGAACATGGTGAGTATCCAGGATTATGAATTATCAGATCGTCTTTTTAACTGTGTGGAATGATTACACCACGTCCCAATCCCTGTATCCTTCTGCTGATGTCCTGTAAAATGTTCGATTCCTTCTCTTCTCTGCCCTAAATTTCTCTTTGGACATATGCCATTTTCTGAGACTTTTAAGTTGTCCTGATACGACCAGCCCCCCTTCCTCTCCCTCCATCTCTCTCGCTTTCTGAACGAACACACACACGCAGTGACAGGAGACTCTGTTGTCTGTATTAATTCTCAGTGGACATGATTACTAGTTATAGTTACATGGTAGAGCAGAACTTCTTCTGTAGTTTCACGTGGCTAGCTTGAGTGCGCGCGTGTGTGTGACCACTGTGGTGTTTAGTCATGTTCTTTACCTTTCCAAGCTTCTTGTTACCTCCATTTGACAGATGTTTTATCCTTTTCTTAACTAGTTGCAGCAACTTGAAACTAAAAAAGGAAGAAGAAGAAGAAGTTAAATTATCTTATATGAAATATGTTAAACAAGCAACAAGAATTGTCTCATCACAAGTGATGTTGTAGTTGCAGTTGTAGTTGTAAGAAGATGAAGTTAAATTGTTGTTGTTGCTTTTCAATATTATGCAGATGTTGTAGGTCCATATAAATCTCGAAGCCTCCTGGAAATGAAACCTTGCGAGTTTCAGTAGTCAGGAGTCCAGACTCAACCCACTGAACCTAACTAATTCACAATCTTAAAACTTGGTTTCAGATTCCAGGTTTTTCATACAATAAAAGAAAGCACCAAACAAGGCAGACACATCGTGGTAGGAGTTGTGACTCCTTGTATACACTAAACACTGGGCAACCTTTTTAAAAAACTGGCTGGGATCAAACCGTGATTAACCTTCCTCAAATAATGTCGAGCCGAAATGTAGGGGGCGTTCCACATTTTGAGTTTAAGGCAGAAACATCACATCAAAAGAATCATGGTCGTGTTGGAATTGGTAAAAAAACAGAAAAAGAAACGTTAGGATGGGAATTTAGGAAGAGATTTGGGGTCTGATGAAGGGATAGATATGTTTTGATATTGCTGCCTACGGCGGGTGTGCCTGTCAGGTCTCAGGCATGATGTCAACCGCGTGATATCTCTTTCTTACCCCCATTAAATCTCATCCACGTTATTCTTACCGACGTGAACAGACGGCCTTCAGTGTTCACCTCATTATCTGAGTCTAGACACTTTAAGGTGACCATGGCCGTACTTTGTGTCATTGGTTGAGCGTGAGCTCTCAGGAGTGTGTGTACTCTTCCTGGAGCTTTCTGATTCAGTACCTGCAATGGTTTGACTGCCACTTGCATGCTCACTTGCTATGCCTAAAAAATGTTTTTATGTTTTATGTTAAAGCGAGTTTTTAATACAATGGCATCTTTCCTGAACTCTAAGAGTAAATCTCCAAGTGACTTAATTATTACATGTCCTATAAAAAATAATGAACTTAACTCAAATTACTAAATTACTCTAAAATAAAGTAGATCATTTACGCTTACTTGTGTAGGCATGTTAAATTTTTTTGAACCTAACCTAATTCCATTTACTTTTGAGCTTAACTTGTATTTTCTTATCACACCAAGAGTTTTATATAATAAGAAGATATCACTTAATATTAAAAGTAAATTATATCATGTAATACTTAGGTCGATCATGTTTTATAAGTTAAAATATTGACCCATCAAACAGGTGCACACCATAAGTTAATGTTGGCATAAATGAGAATATTCTATTGAGAGTTTAACTTTACTAGAAGAGAGAGAGTAAAAAATTTAATGGTAAGAGACAAATTAAAGGTAATTAATATTAATAAAAATTTAAAAGAGATAAAACTTGAGTGGTTCGGACGTGTCAAGAGGATGCATCTTGACATTTTAGTGAGAAGATAGAGGATTGTACTTAGAGATATTATAAGAAAAAAAATGAAGGTCTAAGAAGAATTAGGGGTAAGTGATATATCAAGAATAATATGATTATGTTGGAATTTACCAAAGATGTGACCCTTAATAGAAAATTTTAGCATATTAAGATATGACGTAAGTTTTTTTTTCAATTTTTGCTGTCTTATATTTAGTTTTATCTTTTTATGTGTAATTTTTCCTTCTTGGTTATTTAATCTAAGCATTTCTTTACATATTCTAAACATTTTGTAATAATTTTTACCTCTCTCTCTCTCTATATATATGTGTGTGTGTGTGTGTGTGTGTTTATTATGGGTCTATTAGAAATAGCTTTTCTATCAGTTAAGAGTAAGACTATATATTTCTGCACCTCTCCCCAAATCATACATTTAACGAGATTTTATTGGGTTGTTGTATTTATATTTAATGTTTTAAAATTAAATTAATTATAATATATATTTAATCAGATTCAAATTTTAATTTTTTTTACAATTTGAATCTAATTTGACCTATTATTCATTTATACTTAATCAGTTAAGTATAAAATTTGATGTGCCTGATTATTAACCCTATTGGTTTTCCTGTATCAAATATAACATGATGTAAGATTGCCACACTAGGGCTGATGCAATACAGAATTGGTTCATTTGCAAGCTACATGACATGATGTTGGATTGATCATGCATCAATCTTGATTACCTCTTAACCCCAAATGAAAGAAACCCTAGGAGGATTTCTAATTGACCCCTTGGTGTGGCAAAATAATTACCTACCAATTGCAAAGTCACTACTTTGGTGGCATTTGGCAGGGTCTAACAAATGATTGGGGGGGGACAACAAAAAAATCAAATCTTTACCCTTTTTTCTTTCTTTCTTTTTTTTCCTTTTGGGTTTGTGGACATCATTAGGGTTTATATTTGATGATGATATGATTCACGAGGGCCTACCCTAAAGTGAAGGGGGTTTTGTCCCTTTTGTGATATAAAAGTCTTTGACATTATTACCAATGTTTGCCATTACAAGTTACCATGTTTAAGTTTTCCAACAAGGTAATTATACTTGGCATGATATAAGGTTAGACATTAGCACATGTAATCCTAAGAACATGCCATTTTGTGACAAAAAGTTATATCATCTTATAATAATGAAAGTACTTAACTTTTTTAAAAATTTTAATTTCTTAAAATTTTAAAATTTATTGACTCCACTAACTAATTTTTGTTGTGATTAACAAATGAACATCCGTATTATTTGATAAACACGTTACATCAATCAAAAACTAAAGAAAATGAAGTGTTGTTCAAGTTATACGAATTTTAAAATGTAAATTTAAAAATAGATATCAAATTAAAATTTAGGCATTTTGAATTTATTATGGCTCGTATACAGTAGGAATAGCTTCCTCTCTGTTTATTTGCCTTGGATACTTCACCTCAGAGAATGAGGAACTTCAGTGCTTCTCTGCACCCGATAGTAGTGCTTTACACCCATTTCAAGGATCTTAGTCGTTGACTTAGTTGACCGTGAAGGATGAGTGAAAATAGTATTTGAACTAGGCTTAACTAAAATATAGTTCAAAATTTTAAAGAAAAATCAAATCTATACTACAAACTTTCATAATTTTGATAATATTTAAATAGTATAATGTTATATATAAATATTAATTAATTAAATAAATATTTAGCAATAATTATAAATTAAAATATTGATATAATTTTTTATAACTCAAATTCAAAGGACTAATTTCTTAAGGAAAGATTAGCTCTTTTTCAACAAATGAAACTAATTGAAACAAGAAATAAATGATTTCATTTTACCAAAAAGTTGGTTTCCTACTAAAAGTTCAGCTACAGGCAAGCTTGTTACAGCACAGAAAGCTCTCCACAGATATGAACTACATCTATTGTCAACTACAAACAGTGGCGTTGAATCATTCAACATCTATGGGAAGATTCAGACATAACTCCCCAGTTATTTGACAGTGCTTGTCCAAAGGGTACTTGATCAAATCCCAATCCTTGTTATGTTCCTACAAGTTAGCAATAGCACTCAAGCTGGGTAGCAGCATGAACTTGGCTAACTTTCCATTGAACTCAAGGTTGTAAAATTTTATGCTACCTGGAGAGCAAACCTGTTGTATGTTCGTCTAATCTTACTCCTGCTTTGGATTCTGAGACTTCACGGGACGTCTCTGAGCAAGAAATCGCTTTGTACTTTCTAATACCCCGAAAAAGATTGAACCACCAATGCCTATCCACAGCACTCTTGGTTCTATGCCCTGCATTTGTTAAACATGGATGGCATATCACGAAAAGAAAAACTTCTGCCTGATTGAGAGATTATTTGTTTACATAGCAATCATGTCAAAACACAAAGGAAATTCATGAAAGTATTTCAGATTACATGTGTATTGTCAATCTATGCACAACCGTTGTTTATACAGTCTATGAATTAGCAAATGTTGAATATGCACCTTTAGGAGGGCAGTAGGACCTTCTTCTCTAACAACAGCTTGAACACAATCAAAGATCCCTTTGTACTGATTAGCTGAACCCTTTAAAGCATCAAAGCAAAATGTTTAAGTAATGGCTCAAGATCAAAGAACGGAGACACAAAGAATAAGCACACCTGAACCATGAGCCTTGTCTTAATCACGTCAAGAGGAGTGGTTATGGCTCCAGTTAATGCGCCTATTAAGAATTATTTAGAGGTGAATGAATCAGAAAAACTAACATGTGGAATGGTGTAAAAATAGTTTATCAATCAAGTCATTTGCTCAAGCAGTTGTAGAGTAGCATTCAGCAGGACCAAAGGCTTAAAAGTATCGTCGTATAGCTTAATACAAGCACACCATGTCATCCAGTCAGTCCACTATAGAGTTTCAGTGAAAAGATAATGTAGTTACTATCCTTTAAATACTTATGTAAGTAGCAAATCCTGGTTTAGCCTAGGCTGATCCTCGACTGTTAAACCCTCTCCCATTTCCTATTCTATGACCAAGCTATCAAATATCACTTATAATCTGGACAATATAAATACTTCAGAAAAACATGTGACTGAATGTCTTCTTGCTAATATTTACCAGCAAAAGCACCAATAATGGCATTTTCGAGATCATTTAAATCTCTCTTGGCCTGCAAAACACAAAATAAACATCATTCAAGCACAGATTTGGTAAATTTAAGGTAATTTCCACGAAAGTGGGACGCTAAGCTTCTCTCACATCTCATGTTTCACACGTATCTGACTGTAAACATACAGAGTGATAAGCATATTATTCACAGTATACAGCACAGTAGTAAAACCAGGAGAATGTTTCAAAAATAAATAAAATAAAGAATTGTGATAGATTCAGCTACTCTCTCTCTCAATATAGATGGAATATGGAGAAAAGATTAAAAGAATGAGGATAAAGATTTCATCCTAAGTAGGTTTCAGCAGGGACAAGCAACTGATAACATGAAAAACCATTTTGTTTTGCCCCATTAACGAACCGGTTTTATTATATAAAAAATTATCCATACGATCTGCCCCCACTCAATAAAATCTCCAAGCTTCAACCTATATATTTTGACAGATCAGTTATCGCTTAAGCCTTAGAGAAAAACAGAGCCTAATAGGTAAGATTAACAAGCTTTTGGAGCTTGGTTGGCTTAGATTCCCATGTAAATGAGGATGTCCTGTCATCCTTCAATTGATTAAACGCTCAAAGTGCAAGAAAAACAAGTCCTTCAGTGACACAACGGAAATAATTAGGTAGAGATTTTAGGTTAATCTCAGAACCAAATCCAAGCATAAAACTTAGGATTTAATAAACAAGAAAAAGACAATTCTCGCAAAAGAATTTCTGCAGAAGTTTTATTAGAAATAATAATGTTTCGGGCTGCCTAAAACATATGTTAACCCTCCCTTTTGTAGCCCTAACTATGGTATATAAGAGTCCTAATTCTAATGTGAAAAGGATTGATTGAAATCCTTTTCTAAAGCTAACTTAT
>JANJEY010000236.1:1918457-1931037 GCA_024703695.1 Erythroxylum cataractarum
AAATGATCACCATTGTAGCAAGTTCCAATTCATACATCAATCAATCATCTCATGTGGTTTAATTGTCTCCATGCATATGAAATCACTTTATCATGTTGCATTGGATTTTATCCTAATCTCTTATAAAACATCATTGTATACTATGAAGTCGCCAAAAATATTCAAACTATTTTTCTCAACTTTTTGGGTACATTTAATACATCATCAAATTGTTCTTAGATCACTCTAAATTTTTAATGTTGGACCCCACACCCCACCCGTAGGTGTTTGGGGGTGATACCCCGGCGTGTGTTTGGGGGTGATACCGCGACATCCAACCTTAATCAGTATTGTATATAAGTAGAATATAACTGAACATAATATATTATACACATATATTAATAAAAATAATTTGCACTGAAATGTAATAATTCTATAAAATATATATTTTTAAATCAATGCAAAAGTGCCCAATGTAGTTATAATTTTTATTTTATTTTAATGAAAACTCCTTTTTTAATTTTAATACATAAAATGTCATTGTCTTGCATCACCATATTTGCCCCTTTTATTTTCAAATTTGTTCAATTCCAAGAAAACTCAAAATAAATTAGCAACAATTTGTAGACAATAATTTTTTCTTATACTATTTGTAAAGACTAAATTATTTATATGATGTTTAATTTTTATTAGAGAATATATTCGATGATCATTTAATCTTCTATCCTTACTAATTTTTTTTATCCTAGCTTACCATTAATTGCCTCTAAACATTCATTAAGAACACAAATTAGGATGTCTAAGAGTGATAAAACTAACCTAGGAGGGTTAGATAACTATGCTTGCTAATGAATAAATTGTCTAATTTTTTTGATAAATCCAGAAATTGTCTAATTTTAATAACACAACTCACGCTTGAAACACAAAAATAGTACAACAATTTTCAAAACTTCTCCCTCTTACATGTACATAGTATATGATCGTTCTAAGCCTCTATAAAGACTTTTATCTATACCAAGATCCACCATTTTGGATCTAGCTAATTTTCAAAAATCACCAATCCCACTCCGAATAATACATATGTAGATACTGAAAAGTAATACAACTAATCTAAATGAGTATGACAACTATACTTTCAAAGAGAGGCAATTGGCGTAGTAGAGTTAGAAAACTCACTTGAAACATAAAAATACAAACTATTTAAAAACTTATCCCCCCGTACATCCGTTAGGTGCTAGACCTTTTTTGACTCCTCCTTACTGACTAAAACCAATTAATTTTGGATTTTTCATAATTAAAAATACTTCCAATCACTTATCAAGGACATACTATTGAATGTCCAAAAGATGCAATTAATTAAGAAAGTGATGTGATTGTATCTTTTAGGTTAGATAACTTTCTAAGGAGAATGAGATAACTTACGTAATAGAATATTTTATAATTTACTAATGAAATTTTGTGTAATTTTGATTTTAGATAGCATTTCTAAAGCGAGTTTGAATTGAAGCATTTTACATGATAACCAATATTTCAGTTGATATGTCATTTCTCTTTAATTGCATATCAAATTTTCACTAGAGATATTTAACTTTTAAGTAGGTAAAAAGATATCATCTTGAATATGTTTTAAAGCTTTGTGATGTTATGCCTCCAATTCTTATGGAACTAGGCAAATAAAGTAGCACATCCTTTTATAAATATCATTTCTTATAATAACTAAATAGGTTGTCAAAACTCTAATTGTTACAAAAAAAATTTACTTAAAATTTTTTCTTCTCATTTTAGAAAGAATTTTTCTGCGATACTGCTATTGACGCTAGCATATATAGACTATGGGAGAGGCGAGCTCGTACACGTTATCGCAACTTCATTGGTGCGATATGTAAGGCTGGTGTACGATCGTGTTTTATTTCGGAGCAAATATGGAGTCGATGGCAAGACTATTGGAGAAGCCCTGCGTCAATGACAATCTCAGGGAGTAACTCCACCAACAGACGTGGAGGCCCGGGAGGAGAGAGTCTTCCCGTACATACGGGAGGATCAATAACCCACCATGAGCATGCACAAAGACTTGTAAGTATCTACACTTCACATTTATTTTGAACGTGTTTTTCTCTGCTATATTATAGATAATGGTATTGGTATAAATGCTTGGTACCATATATGACTGTGTTGAGTTTTTTTATTTGTTCAACAAGGGGACATATCATCAAATTAGGGAAAACTCTGCCGAAATTTTTATTAAATATAGCTCACATCTAAACATTTAGGTTAAATATGCAAGAAAAGTCTTTGGGTCTTCCTCCTACACCTACTCAGCTGTTTTTGCATAATCACACCAAGAAGCATGATGATGTGACATTCGTCAACTGCTGATGTAGAGTACTGAATGTATGTGAACTTAATGCCTTATTATTATTTATTTTATAATCATTTAGTTTTACGATTATGAATAATCCCTTACTAATGTAAACATTGGTTTCTAATAGGACCAAATACAATAAACCAATCAATGGCAGTCTCAGGAGGAACAATCTGTTGATGAGACTTAGACGTATTTTGATATTGTCAGTGGTAAGGACCGTCATGGACGGATATTTAAGCTAGGTTCATTTGCAAATACTTGTTATTCGTAATCCTCCATGTCCAATACAGCAACGTCTACCAGACAAGCACAATCGTTAGAAGTCATTGAGCTTCGGGCTACAGTGGATACATTAATGGAGAGGATGAATCACATGCAAGAGAAGCTAGACTAGATGACTCACTTGCAAGAACAAATGGAGCGAATGACTCAACGAAAATAGGAGCTGGAGCAGTTGAAGGGGAGGGGTAACACCTCTGAGCACCCTCCATCACCAGGACATTAGAATTGTTGTAGCCATTTGCTTTCAATTACAAACATATGTTATGTAAACTTGAATTTTTTTATTATCACTTAACAAAATTTGAAAGAGAGGTGACCCATGGCCGGCATCTCGCCGACACCTCCACCAGCAGGCGTGCGTTGCTTCGCCCAGGCTCTCACGGGTGCTAAGCCATCCCTCCGGATGATGTTGCAACCGCAGCCGTCTGAGGTCTCCATCGTGTCTCGGCCCAAACTGTATAAAGGGGAACTGACATTCTTCCTTACCAAGGAGGAAGAAGTTCAACTCGTTGCTCTGTTTAAATTGGCGTTGGTTGGAAAATTTACTAAAGGTAGGCCGAAGATGGAATTTCTGAGGACATCGTTTGACAAAATCGGATTTAGGGGTAATTTTACCCTAGGCATGATCGACTTCTGACATGTCTTCATATGTTTTGATCTTGAGGAAGATTACCAACATTATTGGTTGCGAGCCATCTGGACTTTTGACCGTCACATCATGCGAGTTTTTAAATGGTCGCCGGATTTCCACCCAGATCTTGAATCCTCTGTTGTTCCAATCTGGGTATCATTTGAGGGATTGTCGATTCATTGCTTCAATGAGAAATACCTCCACTGGATGGCAACAATGATAGGGGTTCCACTGAAAATAGATGTACCAACGCTAAATCTATCTCGTCCCTCGATTGCTAGAGTGTGTATTGAAGTTGATCTGTTGAAACAGCTGTCGTCTCGCTTGCGTTTGGGTACGGAAGAACATTCATACTTCCAATCGGTGTTGTATGAGAATATGCCTTCATACTGTCATTATTGTCGGAAGGTAGGCCATAAGATCAATGATTGTCGCCATAAACACACGCCTTCTGCCTATGATACTAAAATAGATCCCGGTCGTGCTTTGGCTCCAAACACTGCTTCTGTTCAGGTTTGGAAGGCTAAGGAAACTATTGGTCTTGTGCCACCTATTACTGACCTGCCCGTGTCAGATAAGGAGGAATCTCCTTCCGACCCCTCCATTTCTCCAACTATTCCTGTTTTTGAGCCAGCGGCGTCCGCTGAACCTCCTAAGATGAATGCAGCTGTTGCTTCCTACCCACCCTCTTTTTGCCTGCAATTGTCTTCTTAATTTGTGATATTGCCTGAGCCCGACGAGGGCACTGGCCATTCTGTTCACCATGTTCCTTCTATTCCCCAATCCCGTGATGAATTTCTTGAAATGGCTTATGACAAAGTGCTTGATACAGCAAATGCCTACGCAAAACTTTCTGAACCCACAGCCCCTGATGTTATACTCCCTGAATTATGCTCTGACGCTACAAAAGTGCTTGATAATACATATGTAGTACTAGTGGATATATCTGGGGATTCTAACAATGTAGCCTCAATTGATAAGGATTTACTTGCAAAAATTCAGACATCCTCTGCTGCTGTTCTGCTCCCCTCGGTCAACTCTAAAGAGGGTCCTACGCCAACTACAGTCCAGGATGATTTCTGGCTTGGTACAAACTCCGGAAAACAAAATGTGGAGCTTTCCAAAATGGTACAATCTGAAGGAGAAATAACTCTACCGAAATGGGGACGTCCTCCGGGCTCGAAGAATAAGAAAGTAACTTTTGATGATGAATCTCTTTGCCGATCGGCGAGAGCTCCAAAGTCTACTTACTCCGCCAATTAATCATGATTAGTAGTCTAATTTGGAATATACGTGGGGTGGGTAACCTGGACACCCAACGTCGTTTAGAATCTCTAACCGAAATGCACAAATTATCTGTGGTCTTCGTGATTGAGCCAATGGTGCAACCTGTCTTTTTGGATGGACTACTGAGGAAGTTACACTTCACATCAGGCTATGCCTCAGACACATTACACTTCACATCAGGCTATGCCTCAGACACAAATAAAATCTGGGCCCTTTTTTCTAATGCCTATTTTGCTACGCTACTTAGTGGTACAGAACAAGTTTTGCATTTGCAATTAAACCACGTTACTGTGCCAATGGTTTTTTATATCTCTGTAGTCTATGCGAAATCAACAAGGCGAGATCGTTTTGCTTTGTGGTCTGACTTATGTGCTTTTCGAGCTGCTCTTGCTAATGTTCCATGGTTATTGGGGGGCGATTTTAATGTCATCCGCAACCTTGATGAATATAATGGTCTTGGATCTCCTGAGCTTGCATCTATTGATGATTTCCACTCCTTCATAACCTCTTGCAACCTTTTGGAACTCTCGACACAAGGCGTCTTATTTACTTGGGTAGGCAATAGATCCAACGGTCGGGTTATGAAAAAGTTGGATCGGACATTGGTAACTTCAGAGTGGGCAGATTTGTTTCCGATCTGTACAATCCAGAACTTAAACTGAATGGGGTTTGATCATAGTCCGATGTTGTGCCAATTTAACACAGAGCAAGTTTCCCGTCCACAACTATTCCGTTTTCAGCGGATGTGGCTACGTCGTACTGATTTCCTCCATACGTGAAACTCAATTGGGATCAGCCATTAGCATGTCATGGTATGTTACGGTTTTCCCTAAAGCTTCGTCGCCTCAAATCCTGCCTGGGATTGTGGAACAAGGAAAATCTGGGGATGTCTTTCTTAATCTGAAATTGGCGGAGACTACTGTGATGCAGTTGGAACGGGAGTTTGAAGAATCTGGAACTAATGATATTCTGATGAGGCTAAATAAATCCAAAGCTGATCTGTTACTAAGGCTTCACGAATAAGAGGATTTTATGCTACAAAAGATGAGATTGAAATGGCTTAAGGAGGGAGAAGCTAACACCGCATATTTTCACGCTTCTTTGGCGGAGAAACGAATGCGATTGGGGATTCATAAGATTGGAGATAGTAATGGGCAATTGTTGACAGACCCGACACACTTTGAACTTGAAGCGGTTAGATTTTTTCAATCCCTCTTGTTAAAGGAGGTAGTTGAGGATGAGGAGGAGGCGACATCTAGGCTGTTAAGTTATATACCGAGGCTTGTTGAGGATGTAGACAATGTTATGTTGCTACAACCGGTTACAATGGAGGAGGTTAAGCAAGCAGTCATGAGTTTATCGTCCACTAGTGCGCCCGGAGTTGATGGATATTGTGGAGCATTTTATCATAATTGTTGGGACATCATCTGCCATGATCTCTTTGATGCCTGTACTAAATTTATGTCAGGAATTCCAGTTCCCCGTGCAGTAAGTAGTACACTGATTACTCTTTTGCCAAAAAAGCTTCATTTAAATTCTTTCTCCGACTTTAGACCAATCAGTCTTTGTACATTCCTGAATAAAGTATTCACGACGATAATCACAGAACGGTTGAAACTTGTTTTACCAAAGTTGATATCCCCAGAGCAGTCAACCTTTTTATCTGGGCGGGACATTGTGGACAACATACTGATGGCTCAGGATTTATGCCAATTTATTGACTACCATGCTCGAGGTGGCAATATAATACTCTAACTGGATATGGTGAAAGTTTTTGACCGTGTTTCTTAGTCATTTCTCTCCCGTATAATGGCAGCATTCTGTTTTAATGGTGGGATTATCAGGCTGATTATTGGGACCCTTCAATCCAGCTGGTTTTCAATTTTGGTGAATCGTAGTCCAGTGAGTTTCTTCCAATCCTCCCGAGGCATTAAACAAGGAGACCCATTGTCCCCTTACTTGTTTCTTTTAGTCTCGGAGGCTTTGACTCGCTCCATGAAATCTTTTGTGCTGCAAGGCCGGATAATGCCTTATGGTGTGCCTTCTAGCTCGGAAGCAGCCTCTCATCTATGCTTTGCAGACGATTTAATTATCTTTATCCGGAGTGATAAATGATCACTAGCTCAACTTAACCTCTTGCTTGCCGACTATGAAACAGCCACGGGACAAAAGGTAAACAGGCACAAAAGTTGTTTTCTATTATCGGCAGGTGTGCCTCACAATCATAAAGGAGATGTTCTGTAGCTCCTGCAAAAGGCCCACGGCTCTTTCCCTTTGCAATATTTAGGTTGTCGACTATTTCAGGACAAGAAGACAGAGCGTATGTTCAATCACTTAGTTGAAGCAATTGAGAACCGTGTTTGTAGCTGGAAGAATAAATGGTTATCCCCTGCAGCTCGGATGATTTTGATCAAACATGTTTTATCTTCCATCCCACAACACGTTTTCACTGCTATTGAACCCCCTAAGTCCATCCTACGCAAAATGGAGAAGGTCTTCCAACAATTTTTATGGGGAAGCTATTTTGAAGATACCAAACGCCATTGGCGTTCATGGGATCGTCTCTCATTTCTGGTGGATGAGAATGGGTTGGGATTCTGAAAATTAGAGGATATTATTGTTGCCTATTCGATTAAGTTGTGGTGGAAGGTCAAAAACCAAGTGAGTCTATAGGCTAAATTTGTTACCTCTCTATCACCAACTGCACGACGTAGGACGCATTGGCGGAAAGTTGCTAAAGTTGATCGGATTGCACAGGAACATGAGTATATTTCTATCCACTCTTGTTTGATATCATTCTGGACAGATAACTGGTCAGGTCTTAGAGCTTTCTCTCCACTGGATCAAGTACAACACCTTCCTCTCCCATAACTCACTTTCTGGGATTTCTATACTCAGCGCGAGGAGTTGTTGAGCTGTATAGTACCACTCTTGCAACCTGACCACGTCGCATTTATAAATTCTCATTTGCAGTAGTTTTCTTATGGTCCCGATCGGCGACTTTGGAAACCAACTGTTACTGACAAATTCAGCCTTTCCTCGGCATATGAATTGGTGCGCTCTTGTAACCCTATTAGTGCCTCTCTTCGCCAAGCCTGGAATAAGTTTATGCCAAAGCGGATATCAATCTTTGTGTGGCGTCTCTATAACTCCATTCTTCCTTTTCTGGAAACATTGAACAAGTTAAGTTTCGTTCTCAATCCATCGAAATGTAATTTTTGTTCCTCGGCAGCTAACAGTGTGCAACATACTTTTTATGAGTGTCCCTCGATTAGACTGATCTGGAGTCATTTTTTAACACTGTTAAATATTCACTTACCTTTCCCACCTGATCTTTGGTTATTTATCCAGGAGTGGTCCATTCTTGGACGGGGGGACACTGCTAGGAAAGTGATCATTTCGGTCATACCTTATTTCATCCTTTGGGAAATCTGGAAAATGTGCAACCTGTTTGTGTATGAGAATAAATCCACCACGGCCTCCTCTTTGATTCTTTCGATTACTCAGCATGTTTCCTCTATGGTGAGAGTTCATAATTTATTTCCAAAGACTCGATAGGAAATGGTTGATCTATCCAGATCCTTTAACTGTAACTTTCAATTGCCTCGTAAACCGGTGATTGTGACGTTGTGTTGGAGACCCCCGGATGATTGTGACTTTGTTTTTAACACAGATGACTCCTCGCTCGGATGTCCCGGTCCTTCAGGTTTGGGATTTGTGGTACGTAATGCCACTGGTGCTTTCTTGTTTGTTGAGTGTCGATACTATAACTTGAATGTTAGCTTTGCCATGGAAATAGAAGCCATAGTTTGTGGTCTTCGGTATTGTATTGCCAGTGGATTCCAGAAAATATAGGTTCAAACAGACAATCTAAGCATTGTGCAGCTATTGAACCATAATTCAGACTCTTGGCCATGGAGGTATGAAATAGAACTTGCAGATATTCGTCGTTTACTTTCTGTCTCGACGTCGTCCATTATTCATGTTTATCGGGAGGTTAACAGCTTTGCAGATTATTTAGCAAAGTTAGCATCGGGTGGTACTTCTACACAATTCGTGACGGAAACTACTCTACCTCTTCCTCTCCGGAAAACCTTGCGTATGGAACAACTCTTTGTTCCATACATCCGGTACAAACCATGAGCCTCACATATTATCTTTATATGGCTTTTGTACTGCAATTTAATTACTTTTGTAAGCCACCACATTAATAAAATCCTCTTTTATTTGCCAAAAAAAACAAATGTTATAAAATTATATAGGTGTTAATTACTCATAAAAAGAAAACAACATGCAGAGCAAGACAGTCACATCTGTAAATATTAAGTCACAAGTGTAACTATTTACCTATATGTATACATCAACTAATTAATAATGCATTAATAACTGAATAAGATTAACAATTAATGACTAATAATTAATTTATAAAAAATGTATAATTTAAAAAATCTATTAATCTATTATATTCTAATTACCATTATTAATCAAGTATCACATTGTTATAAATCAATTAATTAATTATAATTTAACTAACGGATAATATTTTAATTATATGAAATTATATTTTAATTTACTAAATAGTTATAATTAAATTAATTTAAGATATTTTAAGAATATGTTATGAAAAATGGGGAAAAATATTTCAGACTCATTAATAATAACATAAGTAATAATTATGTGTTAATAATCAATAATTAATTAAATAATAATATTTCAATAAATCAATTATTTAATTACATATTAATTATCATGAATTATATTTTAATTAATTTTATTTAATTAAGGAATTAAAAAATAGATCTTTTCATAGGCGTGACACTTAAGTCACGTCTGTGACTCTTATAATAGTAAAAGTTTATTTTATTTTAATTAAATAATCAATTAATTATTTTGTTATTAATCAATAATATACTTAAGTCACTCATGTGACTCCTATTATAATATAATTTTATTTTATTTTAAGTAATTAATCAATTAATTTTTTGTTATTAATTAATAATATATTATAATTAGTCAATTAATTATATATATTATATTTAACAAAAATGAAAAAATAAAGCGCTAATTCTGTTTAATTAATTAAAGAATAAATTAATTATATTTTAATAAATCAATACTAAATTAATTAATTATTAATAACAAATGTTATAAAATTGTATAGGTGTTAATTGCTCATAAAAAGAAAATAACATGCACGACATGGTAGTCACGTTTATGAATATTAAGTCACAGGCGTGATTACTTCCCTATATATATATACATCAACTAATTAATAATTCATTAATCATTATTAATTAGAATAAGATTAATAGTTAATGACTAATAATTAATTTATAAACAAAACTATAATTTAAAAAATCAATTAATATATTGTATTCTAATTACCATTATTAATCAAGTATCCCATTGTCATAAATCAATCAATTAATTATATTTTAACTAAATGATAATATTTTAATTATATGAAATTATATTTTAATTTACTAAATAGTTATAATAAAATTGATTGAAGATATTTTAAGAATATGTAATTAAAATAGCGAAAAAATAGTTCAAACGCATTAACAATGACATGAGTAATAATTACGTGTTAATAATCAATAATTAATTAATTAATAAGATTTCAATAAATCAATTATTTAATTATATATTGATTATTATGAATTGTATTTTAATTAATTTTATTCAATTAAGTATTTAAAAACAGATCTTTTCACAGAGGTGACACTTATGTCACGACTGCGACACCTATAATAGTAAAAGTTTATTTTATTTTAATTAAATAATCGCTAATTATTTTGTTATTAGTCTATAGTATACTTAAGTCAAGCTTGTATTTACTGTACAGTTATAATCAAATTAATTAAAGGTATTTTAAGAATATGTAATTGAAAAAGGGAAAAATATTTTCAACGCATTAATAATAACATAAGAAATAATTATGTGTTAATAATAAAAAATTAATTAATTAATTATTAAGAAACCAATTATTTAATTATAGATTGATTATAATGAATTATATTTTAATTAATTAAGAAATTAAAAATTAGATCTTTTCATAGGCTGGACATTTTCCTATATATACCAGTGATTTAAAAACCGGACCGAACCGGCCGGTCGGACCGGTGAACCGGTGAACCAGAGTATGAAACGGTTCGGTTTATCCCTTATTTTTTTGAGTGATTGACCCGTTTATTTTACGGTCGAACCGGTAAAAACTGCTGAACCGGTTAAAGAATGAACCGGTCGATTCATTTAAAAAAGATTTTTTATTTAAATTTTAAAATTAAAAACCAAAAGATTTAAAAGATTTAAAACATAAGGAAGGAGACAAAACGCCGCTCGTGTTCACCGCCTCTGCACTGTTCATCTCTCTTTCATGCACAATCTCTCTTTCTACTTTCTGTTGCCGCCTACAAGAAGCTTTGGTTCCCAAATTGGCTTTTCAAAGATTTTCTCGAGGTAGGTTTTCATTTTACTAAAGTAAAGACGATCACCTTGATTTTTTTTGTCCTTTTCTACCACTTGTGCACCCCATCAATTCCTTCATAAGAAGATCCCAAATTGGCTTTTTTTTTTGTCTTTTTCTTGAATAAACAAATGATTAGCTAGGTATACATATCTTTTGCAGCTACTGGAAAGTTTCTTCATTGGTGTGTTGTGCTTTGTAAAAAAGAATTTTAAATTTTTTAAATATTTTTAATAACAAGATATTTTTATGTTATATTATACTTTACATTAGCAGCACCTTTTTAAGTTAAACTATTGCAAACTATGTTGGATTTAAAGAATTAATTAATAACCTTTAGTATATTTTTAATCAAAAGAAAAATTTAGAGCGTTTTTTATTTTTATTTTTAGTTTTTTTGTTTAAAAGTGTTAATTTGAGTTTTTGATTTTTTGTTTTTAGTTTAGTTTCTTTATGTTTTCAAAATTTATGAAAACTATAAAAATTGGTTTTTGTTTTTTCATAATCTAATTTACTATTAACTAAATATAAATTATTAAATTATTTAATATATATTAATAAGAAGTATGAATAATTTAATTTAATATTATGTGTTTAATTAACTAAAATTAATTATTAATATGAATTATGAACTATGATGCTATCTAAAGTTCTATGTAAATTTAGCAAATTTTGTTGCTTTATGTCTTTATCTAATAACTTTTTTTTTCAAAGAACGATCCAAGTTTTAGTCATTCTTTCTTTAATTCTAACTAAGGAATTTGTTTAATTCTAATTATGAAGAATATTGTCTAATATTGTTTCCAAGTGTAATTTTGTCTAATATTGTTTATTATGAAATTAGGTGATGAAGAAATTGCCGAACAACCAAATATAAAATTTGTTGAAGATGTTCATATTGATAATGATGAAGGAGCATTTGATTTTGAATTGAACGAATATTATAATTATTGATCTTTTTTTAATCTTTTTGATGAAATATGACTAGTGAGTTTTGTTATTTTGTTTTATATTATGTTTGTGAACTTTAAAAAAAATTGTATGCTTTTGAAGTTTGAAGGTTTAAGTTAGATATATAATTAAATAGTATATTTAAAAAATTATCTTATATATATTATATATAAAATAAAATTTATATATTTATTAATCACCGGTTCGATCACGGTTCGATCACGGTTCAATTCCGGTTGAACCATTGACCCTTAAATCAGTTGTCTTTTCGATTCAATCACCGGTCCGATTCTTAAAACATTGGTTGGGAGACATTTTGTAGCCTCAAATAATAAATTTCTGTATAAGTTTTATCGATATTATAATTTGTTATGAATCGAATATATGTTGAAGCTAACATGTGTATTAATCATTATAGAGTGTCTTTTTCTGAGAAGCTAGGCATTGAGGGCATTGGTTTAAAATTAACCTTGCAATAAATGAGGGCCAGTGATTATTGTTTTCAAGCATTCTTTGTAATTATGCAGGGAAATGAGTATTTCGAGTTCCCACATTTTCAGTGCACTAGCAAATATATAAGCCAATGGTAAGTAAATATATTCAGTTACGTACCTTG
>JANJEY010000236.1:1931137-1949751 GCA_024703695.1 Erythroxylum cataractarum
GGATGATTTTGATCAAACATGTTTTATCCTCCATCCCACAACACGTCTTCACTGCTATTGAACCCCCTAAGTCCATCTTACACAAAATGGAGAAGGTCTTCCAATAGTTTTTATAGGGAAGCTATTTTGAAAATACCAAACGACATTGGCGTTCATAGGATCGTCTCTCATTTCCGGTGGATGAGAATGGGTTGGGATTCCAGAAATTGGAGGATATTGTTGCTGCCTATTTGATTAAGTTGTGGTAGAAGGTTAAAAACCAAGTGGGTCTATGGGCTAAATTTGTTATCTCACTATCACCAACTGCACGAAGTAGGACGTATTAGCGGAGAGTTGCTAAAGTTGATCGGATTGCTCAGGAACATGAGTCTATTTTTATCCATACTGATTTGGTATCATTCTGGACAGATAACTGGTCAGGTCTTGGAGCTTTTTCTTCATTGGATCAAGTACAACACCTTCCTCTCCCATTGTTCACTGTCCGGGATTTCTATACCCAGCAAGAGGAGTTATTGAGCTGCATAGTACCACTCTTGCAACCTGATCACGCCACATTTATAAATTCTCATTTGCAGCAGTTTTCTTATGGTCCCGATCGGCGACTTTGGAAGCCAACTGTTACTGGCAAATTCAGCCTTTCCTCGGCTTATGAATTGGTACGCTATCGTAACCCTATCAGTGTCTCTCTTCGCCACCTGGAATAAGTTTCTGCCAAAGCGGATCTCAATCTTTATGTGGCGTCTCTATAACTCTATTCTTCCTTTCTCGGAAACATTGAACAAGTTAGGTTTCGTTCTCAATTCATCGAAATGTAGTTTTTGTTCCTTGGCAGCCGAAAGTGTGCAGCATATTTTTTATGAGTGTCCCTCGGTTAGACTGATCTAGAATCATTTTTTAGCTCTGTTAAATATTCACTTATCTTTCCCACCTGATCGATGGTTATTTATCTGGGAGTGGTCCATTCTTGGATGGGGGGACACTGCAAGGACAATGATCATTTCGGTCATACCTTATTTCATCCTTTGGGAAATTTGAAAAATGCGCAACCTGTTTGTTTATGAGGATAGGTCCACCATGGCTTCCTCTTTGTTTCTTTCAATTACACAGCATGTTTCCTCCATGGTGTGAGTTCATAAATTATTTCCCAAGAATCGACAGGAAATGGTTGATTTATCCAGATCCTTTAATTGTAACTTTCAATTGCCTCGCAAACCGGTGATTGTGACATTGTGTTGGAGACCCCCGGATGATTGTGACATTGTTCTTAACACAGATGGCTCCTCACTCGGATGTCCCGGTCCTTCAGGTTTGGGATTTGTAGTACGTAATGCCACTGGTGCTTTCTTGTTTGCTGAGTGTCGATACTATAACTCGAATGTTAGCTTTGCCATGAAAATAGAGGCCATAATTTGTGGCCTTCGGTTTTGTGTTGCCAGTGGATTCCAGAAAATACAGGTTCAAACAGACAATCTGGGCATTGTGCAGCTATTGAACTATAATTCAGACTCTTGGCCATGGAGGTATGAAAAAGCACTTGCAGATATTCATCATTTGCTTTCTGTCTCGACGTCGTCCATTATTCATGTTTATCGAGAGGTTAATAGCTTTGCAGATTATTTAGCAAAGTTAACATCGTGTGGTATTTCGACACAATTCGCGACGGAAACTACTCTACCTCTTCCTCTAAGGAAAATCTTGCGTATGGAACAACTCTTTGTTCCATACATCCGGTATAAACCATGAGCCTCGCATATTATCTTTACATGGCTTTTGTACTGCAATTTATATACTTTTGTAGGCCCATATATTAATAAAATCCTCCTTTTTATTTGCAAATAAAAAATAAAAAATTCACAACTGTTGAAATTATGCATGTTTTATAAGATCATCAAACAAATTTTAATGTCGGGATTTTAAAAAAAATTATAACTTCCAATTACCGACGGATTAGAGAAAATCGTCGGAAAACATGTTGACGTATTACCGACGGAATAAGGATACCGTCGGAAAAATATTTACATATTACCGATGGAAAATTGTATACCGTCAGTAAGTTGTCCGTTTTATCCGTCCATATATTTACGTCGATATACTGACGGTTTCCATAATTCCGTCGGTATATTTGACCGACGAAAAGGTATTTCATATTCTGTCGTTAAAGTTACCTATGCCTATATTAATGACGCTTTTGTCCGTCGTTTAATTCCATCGGTAAATATTAATACCAATGGAATACTTGGATTTAACGTCGGTTATGTTCGTCGGTAAATCCAAATATTCTTGTATAGAAAGTAAGAAACTTTATCTTTTTTAAATTACTTTCCCTCTCTAAACTCTCTTTGTGCTAATCGAGAATTGATGAAAAACTTTCTGTATTCTGAAGAAGTAAGAAGATTACCAATTTAGGTGTCGATAACTTTTAATCTAATAATTTCATTAGGTGACTAAATAAGTGGTTAAGATTTATTCCACTATTTGTTATATAAA
Source organism: Erythroxylum cataractarum (assembly GCA_024703695.1). NCBI lineage: Eukaryota > Viridiplantae > Streptophyta > Magnoliopsida > Malpighiales > Erythroxylaceae > Erythroxylum > Erythroxylum cataractarum. Next base: position 1,933,625 of record JANJEY010000236.1, read on the forward strand.
CAAAACCGAACTCCCTTAATTATATTAATAATATTATTTATATGTATATAAAATATAGTCATCAATTAGGTCACATTGCAACACATATTTATAATCTTATTCGATAAAAGAAAAAAAAAAAGAAGAAGAAAAACTAGCAGATAAGTTCTAAGAACGGGAACTACACCGAACTTTTGTGGTTATGGCTTTGTAGGGTTTTGTCCTGACGGTGATAGTGGCATGGACAGAGTCTTAACCAGTTTTGGTTTGGTATATCCAAGTTCTGGCAGAAGTAAACGGCTATTAATCTTCTTAGGAGTAGCCACTGATCTCGCCTCCACTGACATGCCGCTCACGATCATCAGTATCATCAGGAGCAGAGTCACATATCTAGTTGCACTTTGACTCTCCATTATTTATATAAATGCTATATCTCTGGTTGTATCTGGACTGAATTCCTGTAAGGAGCTAGCGAGTTTGAGAGTCAAGAAGAGCTATAGAAGTAATGTGTTGTGTTTTTATGGTTCTTGGAAGGTGCTCTTTATATGTGTATAGATGAGTGTGAAGGCTGAAAATGTCTGTTGGCTTTTACAAAAATTCATCAGTCAATATATTTGAATTTCATGTCAAAGACTAATAATAGTCCAAGATTGAAAAAGTCATCGGAATTTTTATGTGGTAAACCACATAATTTAAATTTCATTTATTTGTATAACTAAATAGTTCATCACAATAAAGGCTTACCTTCTCTCATTTGCATACTTAATTAAAAACAAAATGGAGAGTTGTCCTCTCTAAATATAAAAGTTTTAATATATGAATTAGTTCTTAAGTTTTTCATAAAAATATAAATATACTTTGGATATTTCTTCAATTTTCAAGTTAATACTTAATATTAGTATATGTTTATAAATCAATTATTATTTAGATGAAACTTAATAATAAATTTCTTATTATTTATTAACAATAACTAATTCATTAGTCATTACTTTTAGTCCTAAATTTATTGCCAAATAAGTCTTGAATTTTTCGTTATTGTCTTAACGTGTGCCTTAAAACAATTATGAATACTTTTTCAAACCACTAATAATCAACATGCTCAAATTGTCTTGAAGTAAAAGAAGACCAATTTTAGAACTCCTATGATAATATTACTTTATTTAGAGAACCTTTTTCAGAATAATATTTCAAGTTTAATGCTTTTATATGAAAAATGCTAAATTAATTTATAATAAGTTATATTCGATGTCACTTCTACACGATTCACTCTCGATACCATATTAAATTTCTCAAATCAGCAATTTAACTATCAGGCTTAAAAGAACAACTCGTTTCTTCAAAATTTTTAGTTAAATACATGGGTCAAATACACATTATAATTTTCATTTTCCCCCCTAAATTTCCACTGTTTACGCAAAGACAATGCAGTTTCCAGGTTACTTCTTCCAAACAAGTCCGATGGGCAGGCAAAGTTCCCCAATTCTAATTATCTTGGCACGACGATAATGGAATATTTGACCCTTTCGAGGCTGTAGATCAGTTTCATTCGCAGGCTCTCAGAATTCACATATGGAGCTCGAGCTTTCGGTTTGATGATTTGTTTGATAAATTTATTAATATACATATAAATTATCGAATAAAAATTTACAGATCGTTCTTCATTTTGGTTGTTATTGTTGAAGAAGAATTAAAAGAACTATTTTACTAAACTAAATTTGCTTAGAATTTTTATTTAAATATTGATAATATCGACAAAAAATATCAACAAATGACATTAGTATGTACATATGACTAACGGAGTAGGTAGAGGGGTTAGAAAATAGGAAATTTTAGAAACGTACGTAGTTAAATTTATTTATTGAATATAAATTGTTGTCTTATGTAACCTTTTTAACAAGAAAACTTTATATGTAAATTTAAACACATAAATTGCAAGATCTTAAAATCTAATAAATTTTCACAATAACATAACCGTACCTTGCTTCATCGTATTTTCAATATTTTCTGAACAGATAATCTTCAATAATCTTTGGTAAAATCTGAAGATTAGAAGAGAAAAGTGATGAACGCGAGAACAAAGTTAAACTCTCACAGCACATACAGCGAAAATCTTATTTTCAGAACCTGTACAAAAGAATAGTTCAGCTCTCTTTGTTGAGCTTAGTTGGTCGATTATCCTCCAAGGAAGAAGAAGAAAGTTATCTATCACATGCTGAGCTGGCAAGCTAAACTATAACAGAAAATGAAAAATATATAGACATATAAGAATAGGCGGGAAAATGAGTGAGTGCAACACCTCCCCCCTTAAGCTGGAGTAGGTGATTTGAACATCCCCAGCTTGCGCAAAAGTCACTGAAATTGTGACAAAGGCAAAATCTTGGTCAAGACATCAACAATCTAATGCGTGGTAGGCAAATAAGCAAGCTACAACAACAACCCTTCCAAAACGTTTTCCCTAGTAAAATGGTAGTCAAGTTCAATATGTTTTGTCCTCTCATGAAAGACAGGATTCTTAGAAATGTGCATAGCAGATTGATTGTCACAATGCAAAGTGAGGGGGTTAAAGAAGTCACCCCAAGGTCCTCCAATAAGCGGACAATCTAGGTGAGTTCAGCGGAGGCTTGGGACATAGCCCGATATTCAGCTTCAGTCGAAGATCTAGCAACAGTAGTCTGCTTCTTCGACTTCCAGCTCAGAGGAGATTTACCATATTTAACAAGATAATCGAAAATCGAGCGCCGAGTAGTAGGACAAGAGGTCCAATCAGAGTCATAACAAACATGAAGATGGAGAGAACCAAAACCAGTAAAAAAAATACCATCTCCCAAAGAACCATGAAGATAACGAAGGACATGTAATAATGCTGCCATATGATCTGTGTGTGGACGCTGCATATATTGACTGAGGGTTTGAATAGCGTAGGAAAGATCCGGACGAGTGTTTGTCAGAAAATTCAGCTTCCTAATGAGTGTGCGGTAGATGGTGGGATGAGCGATAGGAGTGCCACTGGTAGGACCAAGTTTAAGATTCAAAGGGAGAGGAGCAGGAGCAGGCTTACAAGAAAACATATTTTAATCACGTAAAAGTTCCTGAACAAACCTCCTTTGAGAAAACACAAGACCATTAGGAAGATACGAGATTTCAATACCCAAAAATAATGTAAAACGCCTAGTTCCTTGATGGTGAACTGTTGATCAAGATAAGATTTCAAAGCTACAATTTCAGTCAAGTCACAGCCAGTGACAAGAATATCATCTATATAAACCGCAACAATGGTAATCTGCGCTGATGACCTTTTAATAAACAAATTATAATCATACTTGGAGGACATAAAACCAAGATGCAAAAGAGCAGTAGATAACTTAGAGTACCACTAACGGCTAGCCTATTTGAGCCCATAAAGTGATTTCATCAAGCGACCGACTTTGTTCTCAGGATTTAGAACCCCAAGAGGCATTTTCATGTACACTTCTTCATGCAAATCACCATGAAGAAATGCATTATTGATATCTAGCTAATAAACAGACCACTGCTTGCTTACTACCAAGGAGAGAATACATCTAATAGTGATCATCTTGACCACAGGAGAAAAATTCTCAGTGTAATCAACACCAAGTTTCTGATGATTGCCCTGAATAACTAGCTTGGCCTTGCAGCATTCCAACATGCCATCAGATTGAAGCTTCACCTGAGACACCCATTTATTTCCAATTGCTCTCTTTCCTGGTGGTAAACCAGTCAACAACCAAGTATTGTTTGCTTGTAAAGCCATAATCTCTGTATTCATTGCATCAACCCAATGTGGATCATTAACAACCTCACGATAGGATGTAGGTTCAATGTAAGTGGCTAAAGTGGTAAGTGTATGTTGATGTGAAGAAGGTAAAGTAGTAAAAGCAACAAGTGGACAAGGCAGAAGCATAGAGGAAGTAGTAAAAGCAACAAGTGGACAAGGCAGAAGCATAGAGGAAGTAGTACTAGCATTACACACATAATTGCTTAAGTAACTAGGTGTTTTAGTAACCCTAGTGGACCATCGTAAAATACGAGGGATTGAAGGAGGAGAAGGAGATGATGAAGGTAAAGCAGAAGATGAGGAAGGTGGAGAAGAAGAAGGAGTAGGAGGAGATGAGGTTTGATGCAGAGGCAGAAAGATAGAGTCAATAGGACTAGGGGTAGAAAGAGAAGAGATGGAAGATGTAGAAGAAGGTATTAATATATGAGAGTAGTCATGAGGTGGAATGGGAAAAACAGAATTGGTGGAGGAAGAAAAAGAGAAATTAAATGGGAAATATTGCTCATGAAACTTGATGTCCCTACTAGTGAAAACTTGCCTTGTCTCTAAATTCAACAACTTATAAACCTTTTGGACAAACAGATAACCAAGGAAAATACAGGGTATAACTCGAGGAAAAAATTTGGTTCGGGAAGAAAAATGGGTAGATGCATAACAGAGGCAACCATAAGATCGTAAGTGGCCATAGGTAGATGTTGCTTTATGAAGGAGTTCAAAAGGGGTTCGATTTTGTAGGGAAGAAAGAGGGGATCTGTTGATAAGGTAGCAAGCAGTAATAAGTGCTTCACCCCAATAAACAATGGGTAGATTGGCTTGAAAGAACAAAGCACGTGCACATTCCAACAAATGTCTGTGCTTTCTTTGAACAGTACCATTATGTTGAGGTGTGTGAACACATGATGTTTGGTGTAAAATACCTTTGGAAATATAAAATGTCGTGGCAACTTTAGAACAAAATTCCAAACCATTATCACTTCGTATGATCTGTATAGAAGCATGGAACTGTGTTTCAACATGTGCAATAAAAGATTGTAGAATAGGAAAAACAGAACTCTTACTGGACAACAAATGCACCCAAGTACACCTAGAAAAGTCATCTACAATAGTGATAAAGTATTTATGTCCATTATAAGTAGTAGTACGATATGGTCCCCATAAATCCACATAGAGCATCTCAAAAATGGTTTTGGTTTTAATGCTACTATAAGGAAAAGGCAACCTAGAAAATATTGCCTTAGGACATATTTGACAGATAACTGAATCATGAGCAAGTTTCACATTACAATTCAGATCAGTGACCAAATTCAATTGATCAAAAAGGAGATGTCCAAGTCTACAGTGCCAAAGATGTGTATACAGTGGAGTACAGGAAGTATTATTCACTTTATGGAAAGAATGAAGTATGTTAGGACTACTACAAGAAATGGTGGTTGAAGAAGGAAGAATACTAATATCAAGGTTCTCAATCACAAAGTAAAGTCCACCTCCCTCTCTACCGAGCACCAGAGGCCTCATTTCTTGGTCCTGAATAAGGAAATGAGAATGTGTAAACATAATGCTAGTTTGATATTGAACACACAACTTTTGAATAGAAATCAAGTTGTATTCAAAGTCAGGCACATGTAGACAGTTGGTCAAAATCAAGTTTGAGTTGATTTTCATAATTCCAATATGAGCTACTACGGCTTGTTTACAATTAGGTAGAGTAATATGGAAAGGTGTGTGCAATTTCTAAATGTGGTCTGTTGCACCACTGTCAAAGATCCAAATAGGCTTAAGACAATGACTAAAGAAGCATAGACTTTTACCTGAAAAGAAAGCAGATGAACCATTAGATTCACCATTGCCAGTTCCCAAAGACTGACCTCCAACTGGACCAAACTTGTTCAATAAAAGCACCAGTTGGTCGTACATCTCTTGGCTCATCCTTATACTAGTTTCTGTTGAATTCCTTGAATTATCAACTTCATCACTTATAACTGTTGGCCCCTTAATATCACAAACATCTTGCTACGCATTAGTAATCAGCCTCTTGCTCCTTTCCCAAGAGTTAGTACCATTCCCAGCTGGAGGATGTAACTTGAAGCATCTGTCTATGGAGTGTCCATAAACCTTACAAAATTCACAAAAGAACTTGGATCGCCTACCATTAGGTGTAATTCCAAACGCCATATTCTTATTATCAGATACTTGAAATTGACTACCACTGTTACTATACTTCGGTTGATACACATTTGGTTTCTGTTTCTAATATCCGGTAGCAAAAGTAGCTCCATCTGACAAAACAACATGCAGTACTTCACAATCTCTCTGTTTCTCCTCCTACAAGATCAACCTATAGGCTTGACTTAAAGTAGGCATAGGCTACATCATCAATATACTCCCTCTTACTGTCTTAAAATCATCATTAAGTCCCATAAGGAACTGTAGAAGTTGTTGATCCTTAAGGAATTTATTCAACACATTAGCTACGCCACATGAACTACATACTGGTAACTTAACCAAACCAAGATATTCATCCCACTTCGTCTTCATCTGTGTGTAATAACTACTCATAGATTGATTGCCTTGAGAAACTCCTATCAACTCTTTTTGTGCCTTATATCTCCTCCTTCAATTCATTCCAAATGTCAGCAGCAGATCTGAAACTTAAAATGCTATTACCTATATTTGGTTCTACAAAGTGTAGAATCCAAGATATCACAAAATTATTGCATCTTTCCTACTGCATCTTCTGAACAGGTTCATTTATAGGCTTTGCACAAGTGCCTTTAACAAAACCTAACTTATTCTTCGCAATCAGAGAAATCTCAGCAGATCTTTGCCATTTGTTGTAATTATCACCATTCAATTTTTGCATAGCAAGACTATAAGTCGAATGATCAGAATTATGAATGTACAATTCACTATTGACATCAATTATAGTAGAAAATTTTCATTGAGCTTTAGTAGACGAAAGAGCTTCAACAACAAAATGCTCAGATTCAAAGTGAAACAATTAAGAGAGAATAAAACAATTTTCGAGTTATGTCGAAACCAGAAAACAACAACACATTTAAGAACACAACATAAAAGTGTTGAAGAAATGGAACCTAGTCATGGCTCTAATACTATGATAAAATCTGAAGATTAGAAGAGAAAAGTGATGAATGCAAGAACAAAGTTAAACTCTCACAGTATAGAGAGCGAAAATCTTATTTCCAAAACCTGTACAAAAGAATAGTTAAGCTCTCTTTATAGAGCTTAGTTAGTCGGTTATCCTTTAAGAAAGAAGAAGAAAGTTATCTATCACAAACTGAGCTGGCAAGCTAAACTATAATAGAAAATGAAAAATATATAGACATATAAGAAGAGGTGGGAAAATGAGTGAGCACCAACAATCTTCAAGATAATATTAGATTTTGTTTTCTCTCTCTTGACCTTTATTTCGTTATTTTCTGTATATTATTTGACGGCGAGATACGTGAAAAGAGACGAACTAGTTATCAATTTAAAATTCAAATGACACCACTTTTAATTATCCTTATCTTTACGTTCCATCAAGGTAAATACATCACATTATTTATTTTAATTAAACATAATATCTCTTATTCAAATAACTAACGTGGTTTCATATACTTAAATGATTAAACCAAATATATATGGGTCACATAATGAAATTATCTAACAATCTCCTACTTGGCGCCCATGTAAGTTAATCATGGTTTAACAATATAACATAATATGCATATAATAAAACTTAAATCCTCTTTATTTTGTTTAGGTGCAACATTAATCATAATTAAGTAAAAACTATAAAGGATCATAGCGGTTGTACATCTTTTAATGTGACATACTTCCTTATATTCATCACAAAACTAGTTCATAACTTAATATGATCTATTATGAGGTATATCTTATTGGTTCAACAATAATGTCTTTGTAAAAGACCAATCCTGTTAAAATTCACATAACCATTCATGTATGTATACTAACAATAAATAACATGATACTGAAAAATCGAAGGTGATAATTGTTTCACAAACTTTCCAATTTTATTGTGGATGTCTCTAGCACAAAAGAAAATAAAAGCAACAAAAAACGAAATAATAAAAACCACCAAAAATTTGATAACGTAGTTCGGCACACCTTGCCTATGTCTGTGGGCCCTCACTCAACTTAATAATTTCACTGAAGTATAATAGATTTACCCAAGATTTTGTTGAGTCGACACCACTCAACCCTTGACACTATCTTTTAACCTCACTTTTCGTCAAAGATTTTCACACCCAATAACACGAACAACTCGTGTTAACCTCGTCAGAGGATTTTTTAACACTCCTTTAACAAAAAACAATAAATAAATAACTTAAGTAATTAACTATTTAAGAACGAAAACAAAAAATACTTGAGACAGAAACATGACAACTTCCCTATGGGTTAAGCTCCTCTGAAATATATCAGAAAGTTGTTTACACAAAATAGGCTGATTAATGCACATTCCAAATCCAAGTTACAGTTGCGGTAAAAGGACTTCATGCAAGATAGATCTAGCAAATAAACCTCCACATAATAATTTACTGAAGCCTCACCACAATGAGTCACACACCCACGACAAACAAGACATTCATAACCTTCACCACATCAATTGCGCAGCCTACGCAGCCTACTCTCCCTTTAAAGTAAGAGACATCTCTAAAATGAACTCCTGCTGCCGCTTCTTGCAAATGTGAGCCACCCACGTTCTCCTATCCAAAGTTGTCTTCCTCTCAAAGTAAAACTAGCAACTGCCATTGATACTACCCATAACGAATCTACCTCTGCCACACCACTTCAGCTACATATTTTTCAATCTTCAATTCATGCCCACCGCATAAGGACAACTCCATATAAGCTGCTTCTCTATGTTTATGTGATAGTCATGCACACAACAAGAACATTGGCATTTATTGCTTCTTCGAATTTTTGTAAAAACTAGTGATGCCAACAGGTCTTTTGCTTTCACGTAAGCTTTGGTTTTTCCATATGTAATTAATTCCCACTCCATTGTTGATTGCAAGACTCCTACACAAGATGCACATCTTCTATAGATAGAATGATACACGATATTCACGAGCACATCTTGCCAAGATACACATTAATTAGAGATAGAACTTTATCAGAACTAGAAGATTATTACCAATAGCTTTTTGAATTCAAATCATTACCTAATTAATGTCAAAACTAAATAAAAAGATATATACTTTATATCTTAACATATATAATATCAGAAACAATATATATAAATGAGCTCAGAGTATCATAGACATAAAATACATAAATAATAACATGTTGTTCAATCATCTTACCGAATGATGCCCATTTTTTAGACATGTTCATTAAATGCCTTTGGTGGCAATTCTTTTATTAATGGATCTGCTATCATAATATCAGTGCTAATATGATCGATTGGCACTCTTTTTTTCTGAACTTCTTTAATGGTAAAGTATTTGATTTCCATAGGTTTAGCACCCTTTGAATACTTGTCGCTTTTTGAAAAGAAGACTGCTACAGAATTATCACAATAAATTTTCAGCCGCTTGGCATTTTTTGTGGTTTCCCTGATTAAACTTGAGGTTACCAAGGAACTATGCATAACACTAAATAGGAAGCTGCCAAATACATTAGCTATCCCGAATGAAATGAAAATTGGGTTCATGTAATAGGATAAAGGTTTTCCATTCCTTATCCTGAGTCCTAAAATAAAATTTCGCAGCCATAAACCATGATCCATGGCTTCAAAGTATACCACCAACTTAGCTTCCATAGTGGATGCATCAATGACAGATTGTTTCACACTTTTCCTTGAGATTGCACCTCCAACTAGAAGAGACATTGATACGCTCATATTTTCATATATGTTTAGGACTTAATTCATAGTCTTTTACATTCATTTTATGTTCATCTATGGCTGGTTTATCGTGTTTTAGCATTATTTGAGGTCCGTTGTTGTAAAATGCATAATTGAAACAAATAGACTTGAATTGCACTGTTTTTGAGTTTCCGGCAGACCTGACCTCTAGTCATTGTGGGATTTTTATCTCAAGATTGGTTTAGCCAAAAATTTTGAAATTTCATACGTAAATGCTTGACTCATTGACGGATTTTTGGGACCAATTGCAGATTTTTTGGAGCTGGAATTTAGGAGAAATAAATTAATGAAAATTCACGTCATATTGTAGGGTGCCAGAATGACCTATCGACGATGTTTCGGCCATAACTTTTGAATAAGATGTCAAAATCCTGTGATTAAAGTCTCATAACGAAGCTAACTCAGAGACGAAGACATTGACAAAATTTGAGCTCTTAAGTCATCAACAATTAGTTTTTATGCATTGTCAAAATGTACCTTAGAAAACTCATTCCAACCAGCCATGTAGCCTCCATCCTTGACTTTCCACTCACAAAGGAGCCATCATTCACTCATCACAAGACAAAGCAACCTCACTTCAGCGTCCATTTTCTAAATCAGCATGCACCAGCCACCAAACATTCACCAGCCTCCGTGCAACAACCGAAAGCTTCACTCTTCACTAAAAAGCCAAGCAACCTTTATTGACTAACAACTAGCCTCCAATAATACGTCTCCAATCATGCAAGTCACGCCACTTACCAGCTGAATATTTCAACAACGCATGCAGCAAGGTGGAGGAGGATTTTGACAGCTCACATACATCTAAAAAGACTACCTTTATGCTACCCTTCCAAAAACAGAACAAAAGGCAGCAGCGCTCAACGTTACTCAATGAATACAGCTGGAAAAATTAAGAGCACATTCCACGCATCTCACAAACATCCCTCCACCAAAATAGATTCCTCTCCAACCTTCCATTCACCAGCCTCCAAGCAACTCCATCAACGCAGCTTTCATCCATTGGAAGCAAGACAGCGTTGCTCCCATATTGGCATAATCTTCACCAACGTAGCAGCCTCCATTCATCTCCAAGGAAGCAACCACGCAAGGAGAGGGGAGAGCTCATTTTATTTTGCTGAATATTTGGAGCTTTGTTCTTTATTTTTAAATTGATTATGTCATGAGTTTAGTTAGGCTGTATGCTTGTGGATTGTTTGGTATGATAATTTGTGGCTAAAACTTTAATTTCTCTTAAGGATTTGATATTTTTGATGATGCTTTAATATTAAATTTTGCTATAATCCATGACTGAATATTCATATGCTTGTTGATTTTTCCTTGGATTTATTTGTTATTCCTTTGGACTTGATATAAATTTGCCTTTGGGAGAAGGGACTTTTTGCTAAAAGATTAAAGGAAATTTCGACTAGGATTTTCTTGTGAGTTGGGAGACCCAAGAAACTTAAGAAGTGAAAATTGAAGTTTTGGAACTTAAGAAACTCTAGGAAAAACTTAAATAAGGGATTACTAAGAGACGTCTAGAGTGGATAAATTAATTCATCTTTGGAAAAAGGGGATTAATTATTCTTAAAACTCACCTACAAGGGTAGAATATTTCAGTTGTGGAAAATAGCTATTTTAATATTAAAGTTGACAAAAATATCATTCCCTAAGAGAAAGTCATTCCTCTTTGCTGTTAAAACTTTTAATTGGTAAATTGTTAAAATCTTTTCTTAATTAGTTACTGCACAAATTGGTCATATTCAAAGTTATTTTGGTCGCATTGAATTTGGTAGTTGTTAAGAAATTTAGTTGAGTTAAATTTTGTTTAAAAAAAGAAAAAAATTCTTTATAGTAATTTTTTTTAAAATTTCATCCAACCAGATTTCAAATATCGTTAGTTAATGTAGAAGTAAATTTTCGCATAATCCCTGTGGAAACGACTCAGTTCTTATCGATTTATTACTCACTTCGACAACCGTGCACTTGCGGTTCACGAACAAAGAAACAACAATAGTTTAGTTAAATCTAGAGGGTAGAAAAACTCAGTTCGGTTCGATTCAATACCAACATCCTCGAATCGGAAACTATTCGACAATACAATACAAAAGCATAGAAACTGAGATTCCCATTTGATTAAGACGTTTCAAGAAACAAGGAAGACTCTGAAATATGTACAGAGAGATGGGCATTACAAGACCCAACAGATCGAAGGTCTCCATTCCTCACAAACATCCTCCATTTCTGACCCCAGACAAGAAACAGAGAAGAAGAAGACAATGTACAAACAATTTTCGCAACTAAAGAAAAGTCTTACAAGGAAGTAAGCGACATTTTTCCAGCATAAATAAAAAAACTTACTTGACTGTCGAGACGAAGGTGTTGGGGAAGAAGGGCAGCGTGCGAGAGAGAAGGTGCGACACTTGACTTTGCAACGTAAGAGGAGTGATTTTGTTGACGGAGACGGGGGCGTGCTGGAGAACCGTAGATGACAACCGAGAGAGAAGGGGGATATTTTCGACAAGGCATGAGCGGTGCTTTCGGAGACAAAGACAAAACATTATTATCCTCCGATTTTCGGAGTAACAAAAGTTTTTATCTTCTATCATCCGAGGATAGAAGACAAAAATCTTATGACAGCAACCAAACAAAATGGTGAGATAGGATTTATTTGTTTTATCATCTGTCCCAAGTCACGGGACAACAACCATACAAAAAGTAAGAGACAAAAAAAAAGACTGTCTTTTTTTAAAACTTGCCTCACAAAATATCCAACTTATTTCCCTGACTCTGTTCTCAAGTGGACGATTAGCATGACCAACCAAGCTTGATCTCTTCTTTGTATCCACACTAAAGAAGGTACCGGGCGTGTTCATGTTTCAACGCAAATAACAACAATATTTGTCAAGGAATAGGCACACATAAGCTGATACAAAAAAAAAAAACCTAGAAATCACAGACGAAAAGACGTAGACATTGAGAAGATAGCAGAAAATCTAATAATGATAGATTTTTCGTTAATTTTTATTTGCAAAGACCTTTTCATACAAGCTACATAAATAAGGAGAAATAACAAAAAAAGGCTAAAGAACTACAGTCGGCACAATAAGGAAACTTATTTTCGTAACATATAAAAACTTGTTTTAAAAATACACGAAAACGTATTTTTTTATATTTTCAAAAACATATCACCGTTTTTAAGGTTTAATTGTAATTCCCTTGTATGCCGGGTCGAAAGGCTTCCAAATGTGATGGACTGTACTACTCTTATTAATTGAATAAATCTAACTCTTTTGAAAAAAAAATCTTACTCGTTTTAAAATTAAGTTTGAAAATAAAAATAAGAATGGACCGTGCGCAATTTCCGAAAGGGTGCACTGCACCCCGTGGCCAAATTCGAAGACGCGTCCTTTTGTAATCTCCACGCTGAATGCCCTCAAAATCCCACAAATGCCAGCACGCCCCTCTTGTCACTGTATTCGTTGCCGATAACAACTTATAAATCAAATTGAAAGTTCAACCTCAAAAACCCCTATTTTCGCTTCTTCTTCCACCGCTAGCTATGGGTACGTCACTAATTTCCTTTACTTCATTTCCTAAATTATTTACGTTATTTGTTTCTTTTTCTCTGTTTTTTTCCTCCTTCAATCTTCGATTTTTAGTTCGTCTTTTTATTCAATCCGTGTCTTTATTGTTGGATAATTGATGTATGAGTGGATCTGTTAATATGAAGCTCTTTTGTATCTTATTATAGCAGTTCTGATCTCAAGCCGCTTTTTTGTTCTTCGTTTTTGTTGATTGGGTTATACCCTGTGTTTTCATTTGTTTCTTTTAGTTGGTGTTGAGATATTTACCTCTCTCTCTCTCTCTCTCTCTTTTTAAAATCTGTTTGGACAATTTTAACTGAACGAGACTTTACATGATTGCGTTTTAATTGCACAAAAAATCGACAGAAAGCACTATTTTTGCACATTTAGGGAAATTAACTGTGAGCAATTTCTTGTAATGGAGTGGCCGAATTGTAGAATGAAGTAAGGTTGGATGTTGTTACTATTACGGGTGCTGCATTCCCCTGATATTTTCTTTGCTGCCAACTTTTTGAAGTAAAACAAAGAATATTCAGATTAATTAATTGACTTGACTGTTTAAACGTTCTTATTCATTACAGATATTGAAGAGGAGATTAGCTCGTTGCAGCTTAATTCAGCAGGTGGTACTGAGACTGATTTAGAACTGCTCTAGCCAGCGGTTATTTGAAATTTCTTTTTTTCTTTCTGTATTGTTTTATTCTGATGCTTTTGCCTTTTTGCTTTCAGTTTCCACTATCTTTCTTTTGCTGTTTTTTTTGTTTTTCAACAAGCTTTTGGTGAACGTCCTGTTAAATCTTAGCAGGAGTTAATAATGGGTTGTCCAAACAAGAAGAAAATTCCAGGACCGAAGAAGTTGACAAGTGGGATAAAACGGACGAAGGTTGGTAGTCGAGTAAAATATATGTTTCAAAATTTTCTCCAGACTTTTGCTATATAAGCATGTTTTGGTATGTGAGAGAGTTTACACATGTTGTAGTGCGTCATGTAATTCTTTAATTGGCTGATTGAATCAAGACTTTAGTATTCCATCCATTTGTGTGAAGGATGTCAAGTTGTTCAATGTCAAGAGGTTTCTATAGAATCAATTAAAGAATCTTTTCCTTTCATCAAAACTATTGCTTTGCTAGACAGAATAATTTAGACATATGTGGCATCACATATGACCATTTCAAGCATTTGAACATATAGTGGACTCCCAAGTGTTTTTCTTTGAAACAATTGCTCTAGAAAGTCATAGAACAATAATTTTGTCGTTGTATCTTGAGAGAGTTGATTAGAGGCTTCTTATTCATGGTGCAAAACTAGCTTTTTGGTTTGTTCTTGACCAGATACCTTGAATTAATGTGTGACTAATACCGGAAAGGAATGTAGACCTCTCCCATAGTCTTTTGGTTTTTTTAACTGCTTGGCATCCTGCCCTTGCATTCTTGATCTCCTTTTTATGTGACATGCTGTGTGGTTTGATGGAGATGTGGGAACTAAGACCTACTTAATTTTGTTTATTTTAGAATTTGACCGTGCAAGCCTGTTGTTAGTTGTTCCTTGTTAAAACTTAAAAAAAATGTTGGTTTTACAATACATGTAATTCTTACTTTTTACTCAAAATATCATGAAAGTGCTGTCATGTATACTTCTTTACTTCATTTACTGTTAGAAAAATTTATTATTACTGCCTATTGTGCCATATTAAGTATGTAAAGACTGGGTAACTTTTTGCGTCAGTTTATCCTTTCATAAATTTTTCACGTGAAATTTTCAGATCCAAAAGACAATACTGCTTTGAACTATCAGAAACAGCATGTTGATTCAAAAGGTACCTGCACTCAACTTTGGAATATTACATGAACAGTGGCTAAGTATTTGTATTTTTGTGCCACTGATCTTTTTCTTGGCACTGTGATTGGCTTCAATTAGTGGAGAAAGCTACAGAAGTATCTGCTCCTCAAGTGGTTGGGGTTGTAGAGGAGATGGAAGATAAAAAGAAGCGACATTTGAATGTGGTGTTTATTGGCCATGTTGGTGAGTTGAATATATGTTGCAGTTCAGCCATAGTTAACTTGTGCTTTTACTGATTTTTTTTACATCTTACTGTACTATTCCCTGTAATTGGGTTATTCCTTAATTATTCCTTGGGCATGCCTTTAAAGAAAGTCACTGTACTGCAAAGCATGCATTGAAATATAATTGTTACTTTGGACTGACATGTTGGTTTTTGTAACATAAGTAAACCTACAGCATAAGCTTTTATAGTTACAATTACCCTATAGCTATTTGACACTGTTTAACACTTGAAGAACCAGACAGGCTGATTATTGAATTGTTGGTTGTTTATGAACATCTAAATTGGTTGGGAAATGACGCCATGATATTTAGTTTCTCTTCCTTTATTTTCCAATTGTTAAGCAGTTAAAAATGG
Organism: Erythroxylum cataractarum; assembly: GCA_024703695.1. Taxonomy (NCBI): domain Eukaryota; kingdom Viridiplantae; phylum Streptophyta; class Magnoliopsida; order Malpighiales; family Erythroxylaceae; genus Erythroxylum; species Erythroxylum cataractarum. Next base: position 1,949,278 of record JANJEY010000236.1, read on the forward strand.
AACCAGGCCTTGAAAGGATCTTCAGGATTTGGTCCAATTTTTTCTCTTGCAGGAAAATTATTGAGTTGGTTTTCAATTCACTGATACTGTTGCTTACCATTTGAAATTAGATTAATTTACCTGCAACCTATCCAACTGTTAAGCTGGGTTAGTGTTTAGACTTTTAACAAGAATTCTGATATAGCTATTGTTTCTATGGCATTTTGTTCATCAAGAATACTACTTTTCTGTTTTGGTGATTTTACTTTGTGTATATATTCTTGGTGCTGCTTTAGTATGTTTTCCTTTTCCATTCTTAAATTTAAATTTTCACATTCTGGTTGCAGATGCTGGGAAATCCACTACTGGAGGGCAGATACTTTTCCTGAGTGGTCAAGTTGATGAAAGGACAATCCAAAAATATGAGAAAGAAGCTAAGGACAAAAGTAGAGAGAGCTGGTTAGAAATTCAGTGCTATATTATTTGGATATGTTT
>JANJEY010000236.1:2009454-2027402 GCA_024703695.1 Erythroxylum cataractarum
TTAATTGTCTTACGTGTTGGAATTTTTTCCCTTGGGTACGATATCCGGTTCTCACCGTTTTATATTACTTGTCGACGGGGTGCACTTGCCTCTAATTGGTTTAGATAAAGTTTAATTGTTTTGTTTAGACCGCAACACATTTGCATATAAAAGCTATGAGATTAAGCATGGAAAATGTAAAAAAGAGTGTAGCTTACTCTCAATAGCCAACATAGCTTCAATGATGAGACAACCAAGATTGAATCTCACCCCAATACTGATCAGATAAATCAACTTGGCCTATGCCAAGTAGACAGAAACAACATATGTGTTTGACAGCCAGTTGGCCAAAATCAATTCAAAGAGCCCGAAATATTTTTGAGTAAGCATAGAAAAGCAAAGTATAGAACTAGATGGTCGTGCAATTAATTTACCACCAGTTAGTACCATAACAATTAAATCATTTGACACAGTCTAATCAACATCATAAAGAAGATCACCAATCAAATTATCAAATTCTATAAGTCATAGCATCCTCATTCAGAATGTCATAAGATAAGTTGCACTAAAATTCCTTTACCAGATCGGAGTCATAGTGCTTCGGAAGTAGTGAAGCTTGCAATAAAGAGCATTCCAATAGTAAAGTGTGTAAACCATATTCAAACTCCTCTAAGTTGATTGGACGATCGAAAACAAATCCAACAGTATTAAGAGTCGTCCACTTTTGTTCAGCTATGGAAGAGTAAAACTTGAAGGAAATTGCATCATCCACTGTCAGGCGGATAGAGGAATGATGTCGAAGTGGGCAAATTGTTTTCTAATATCGTATCTTTGTACGCTTCAGAGGAGCCATAGGAGGCGTAATTGGTAGAACATATACTGTAGGAATTTCATCAAAATCTGAAGTAGAATCTTCAACCATAGATAATATGACTTGCGCAACATCACAATCCAGATTTTATGTATCCCGAACGGAGGTAGTTTCAGTAATGTCAATAGGAGCTACAGAAGATGACCCAGCCACGGTGAAACTCCTACTGGGTGTCAGATCCAACATTAAACGACTTGAACGTCATGTTGGAGTAGCTGTCTTTTTGTAAAAAATCAAAGATAATATCTTCTCATTGTTCTTTCCCATATTTTCCGACCACAATCAACCAAATTCTAACAACAATTAATCAAATTCCAACCACAGTCAATCAATCAAATTCCAACCATAACCAATCAAGTTGAATCAATATGGAGGGGAAAGGGGACAATACCGATATGGGTCTTAGTTCACGGTGGAGAAAAACGAGAACCAATTTCAGGCCTAGATCTTGAAAAATAGCCCCAATAAGGAGAAGACGACATTGCAGTGATAATGTTTATTGAAATCCACCATAAACCAACGTTTATGAAGAGAAAGACGCCAACGCAGATATGGAATGTATGTCTCCAATCGAATCTATAGGATATGTCGTGGTAGATAAAACTGAAGATGGAGAGGATTGGATTATTGCTAAACTCTGGAAAATTGCCGACGTGGTCTTCTAGGGTGAAGGAACTGCAGTGATGGAATGTTGGGATAAGGAACAAAAGCAAGTTTGATGATGTCTTCGTGCTTGGAGGAGCTGTAGAGACTGCGGGTTGAGGAGCAAAGGCAAGTGCGACAGCAGTATGTGTAGAGAGGAGTTGATAAAATATTTAGGGATTTCTTAATCTCTTGGATGAAAGACGGCCCCTTTTCTTTTAAAAAAAAACTTTTACTTTTACTTTTTTCATTTTTATTTTTTTAATAAATTACATCAATAATGTAAAGCACAAAGTCTCAAAGCCCCTATGAGAAGTTCAAACCTTACTGCATTAAGAGGTTTCGTAAAGATATCCGCCAACTGCGTTTTCGTAGATACATGAGACAAGATGACTGTTTTGCTTTCTACAAGCTCTCGAATAAAGTGATATCTGAGATCAATATATTTCTTTCTTACATAAGATAGTCAACACATTTTGATCAATCCTATAATCTTCTAACATTTTTTTCATCCAAAGAAGTTATAAACAACAACTACCTGCCGCTATGTATTCTATCTTAGCAGTCGATAGTGTAGCATCTTACTCTCACAAGACACGTACCTAACATCTTGAGTGATGTTCAAATACGTACCCTACAAGAGTGGCATGCTAAAGCACTGTTATCACTAACTTAATCATGGCATCATCAATTATTACGTAAATGTTACAATATTTTAAAACCAAATTCCTCATTTCATTTTATAAAAACCGAATATGTGCATTGAAATTTTACAAAATCATCCAAATATATATATCATCAAAACCTAATAAAAAACACGCTACATGAAAGAGGAATTATACAAAAATTTCTATCTAATCCTTCAGTCTCAGTTGACTAACCTTTGAGCTATTTCTCTTATCCAAAAGTATAAGAACTATGCTTCTTGTAAAGTCTCTCTATTACTATGACTAGTATCATCGATGGATCACTTAATTCATACAATACATCAACCCATACAAACACATAATTTACACCATTTTATTTATCATGTAGCATCATACATCATATTCAGAGTAATCAAACCAATCATTTAATACACACGTATTCATTATAAATGCAATGTACATGAAACTGATTTTCATTTATTAATTTGTTGTGACTGAGTATCTTTCACTAGCCCATATCCCTTGTGGATGCCGAGCTTGTATCAGATAATGTCCCATATCCTTTAATAGATACAAGGTACAATAGCAATTGAGCCAAAAGCTGTTATCATATTTGAGCTTTAAGCTCTTTTTACTGGCGACTTTGGTCACAACTGTCTTTATCTTTCATGCATTTATGTAATGAAATACATCACATTTACATTCACATTTATCTTGATACTTTGGTCCGGCATTCAACATATGCATTGATAATCATTTATTTCATCAAATTCACATATAAGAAGCACTTCCAATATCACATTCATGCTTCAAACGCCTCAGACAATCAATGTCCAGAATCAACACAATCAAGTTCACATTCATAAGATAATTCAGAACATAATTTAAAACAAAAAATTAGTTAAGTAAGACCATGTAGGTTACTCCAAAAAGCTATTACCTCAAATTCCTAGCAATGTTTAGATGTGGAAGCTCTAAATGCTCCTCTATATCATGCAATATACCTTTAAACATATCACAAATTTGTAAAATTATATAAGTACTCTTGTATACACATATGTATATATGGATTATGTACTATACATGCTCAATGTCCCAAGTATTTGTTTATATTTTTCTCATCACATGATCATTCATATACCAGCACTCACATACAGTGACGGAGCTATGTTTTATGGGAGGGGGGCCATGGCCCCCCTTTCAAACTTTTTTTTATAAATTACTTATATACTTAAAATTTTTAAAATTACAAATATAAGTGACCCCTCTTTAAAAAAAATTCCTATTAGATGTTAGCCTCCGGCCCCCCCTTAGAGTTAAGTCTGGCTCCGTTACTGCTCACATAAGTATAATTTGAACTTATGGTTACACCTCAATAAAACAAAATGAATCTAAGTTCATAACTCAATTGAACATTTCTTTTTTTTTTCTAAAGAAAGACTTTCGAGCCAACTTTGCATGATCATTATGACAAGTAAAATGGAGTAATTTGGTAGCACTTTCTTCTAGAAACTTGTTTTCCTATGTCTTAAGTTCTTAATGACACCAAAAGAATACAATTTAATTCAGTATTACAAAATTTATACTCAAAATACTTCGGACTGTTCTTAAACTATAATAGTACTCTGTACTCAACTTCAAACCAGATTTTAGAATTCTCAGAGATAGAATTAAAATTCAATTTTTTCATGAAATTTGTAGCCATATGTCTCTTTTTTAATCTGAATAAAAATTATTACATTTGGAAATCTAATAATTAAAATATGGCCAAAATATTGCTGACTGTTTAGTTAAATAATTCCATTTAAGAAATTCTAGCACACTTCATCATTTTCATTCTAAACTCATCAATCAATCTTTTTTGAATGAATTCAGATGGTCATAAATTTTGGTGTAAAGAAAGAAAAATATGTGAGGAGTTTTTTGGTTCAAATTTCAAGTCATTTGGAGGTCGGGAGAAGAAGTTATAACCAAAAGAATGAAGGATGTTCCAAACTATCAACTATCAATCTGCCTTCATTGTCACAATCGTGCAATCCTAGTCGATAGCGCAATGTCACAATCGTGCTCACTGTAAGATGCATCATCAATGTCACAGTCGTGCTTGTGAACAATCATGCATTGCCTAATTTCTTCTCCAAATTCACGAAGTGTAGATTTTTCTTCTCTCCTTCCTCTCTTTTGCTTAATCTACCATTTCTAACTTACGTCCTCCCTATTTCGTCTTCATTTCTACTTCTATTTCAGCTCAACTTGATCCCAAACAAATCAAAGTCTATTATTGTTCGTAACCATTAAAAACATAACCTATCACTCACGCATCTTCATCATGTTTTCTGTATTTTTTTCATTTTTCTGCATTCTCTTCCTCTCCATTAACACTTTCACTTCATCTTAAACTTATCATTTTAACCCTCTCTATATCACAATTTCACCTTACACCTATTCCTTATCTCTAATCTCATTTTAGTTCATTCCTAAATTACCCAACGAGATTCATACAAACAACAGTGAAAACAAAACATACGTATATCAACAGCAAAATAGGGCATACACCTATCATTTCTCCAAAAATTTTCTGCACTATTTTTATACATATTTTCAATTATTTTTCAAACTAAAAAATCACTTCAACACCATCTTATGAAATACTAATCATCAAAATACACAAACAAGACATCAATATTTTCATCCTTTATCCACGGTGCACATGTTTAATAACCTCTTTTCTCATGATCATATAGTATCAATTGAACACCATATTTTTTTCATATTCCTACCACTCATGAGAATTAACATATTACTTGTTAAACCTTCAAGTTCTTCAAAAACACTAGGAAACCCTAACTCTTTATGCAACCTATGTACATCATTTTAGAGGTTGGCAGGTTTTGGTTTCTTGTGGCAAGTGGAGAAAACAATAAGGTGGGAGTAGCAAGTGAGGGATAAGAAAGCTAGATTTAACATTGATGGAGGTTGGTGAGAAAATCTGTGAAGAAAATGAAGAAAATCACAAAGAAGGAGAAAGCAAGAACAAACAAACTAGGTCTTTCTACTATAATCGTGAAATAAAGATTAAGTTTGGCAAGTGACACTTGTCACTTGCCCACTTGCTATAGCCTTACCCAGTTCTCTATTTGCCTCCAATTTCTACTCCAATTGTCTCTCGAATTTTCAATATCATTTCTCACAAATCCTAATATTGTTAGCCAATTATTTTAGTTGTCATTTTACACTTATTTCTACTACTATTCATTAATTAACTTGCCACTTGACATTTTTCCTAGTCCAAAAATACTCAAAAATTTGAAAATTTCTTAAAATTCACCAAAAAATTCTAAATCAACAAACATTATCACCAAATCAAATTTCAACACATATAAACCACAATTCCCTACATATTCACATTTATAATCAATCATACCCGAAAAATGACAGTGAATGCATGTACAATCATTTTAATGTGCAAAAATCAATATTTATATGTATGTATATGCTATATTATGTACAAGTATGAAATGCACTTTCTAACTTCACAACAATCTCTCATATAAACTATTATGGGATTCTAAACCCTAACATGGGATAATGAGATGTTACTGATAGTGAAATTGAATTATGCTTCTTGCTATACCAAAGGATCAAATTGTTTTCTAAGAAGAAACAACCTCATGAAGTACTTTTGTGATCGTCTAAGTTTTCAGCCTAATCTGCATCACTATATCTAGCTAGATAAGAAGTTGAGTCTAATGTATACCATATCCCAAAATCAGAAGTTCTGCTTACATACCTGATAATTCTCTTGACTGCTATCAGATGTGTTTTTTTTGGGTTGGTTTGATAGCGAGCACATACACTAACACTATAACAAATATTTGACCTACTTGCAGTCAAGTATAATAAACTTCTGATCATGCTGCGATATAAACTGTCATAAATGTTTTTAACATTCTCATCTCTGATTAGTTTTGTTGAGGCACTCATAGGTATTCTTTCATGTCTGGCATTCTCAAGACCAAACTTCTTTATTATGCTATTGGCATATTTTGTTTACGATATAAAAATTCCATCCTTCACTTGTTTAAATTGCAAACCTAAAAAGAAATTCAGCTCACCTATCATATTCATTTCAAATTTGGATGTCATTAACTTGACAAAGTCATCTACCATCTTTGGATGTGTAGCACCAAACACAATATTATCAACATAGATTTGAGTTATCACAAAATCAGATTTGAACATTTTAATAAACAAAGTTTTGTCAACACTACCTCGTTTATATCCTTGCTTAATAAGATACTGTGTGAGCCTTTCATACTAAGCTCTTGGTACTTATTTGAGACAGTAAAGAGCTTTCTTTAGCTTATATACGTGATCTACATGGGCTGAATCAATGAATCCTTTTGGTTGCTCGACATACATTTCTTCTTGTATAAAGTCATTCAAAAACGCACTCTTTACATCCATCTGATAAAGCTTAAACCCCTCACACATGCTATGCCCAATAATAATATGATAAATTCAAGTTGTGCCACAGGTGCAAACGTTTCTTTGAATTCTATTCCTCCTACTTGAGGATATCCCTAAGCTACTAGCCATGCTTTATTTCTGATGACATTACCATGTTCATCTGTTTTATTTTGAAACACTCATTTTGTTCCAATTATATTAGTATATGATAGTTTTGGCAGTAATTCCCATACATTATTCTATGCAAATTGAATCAATTCATCTTGCATAGCTACTGTACAAAACTCATATTGTAGAGCTTCTTTAACATTCTTTGGCTAGATTGAAGATGTATAACATAAGTATCCTGTACGTTCTCGATAATCAATCCTTTTTCTTTCTCTTATTTTTCTTCTTTCGCTAACATCTCCAATGATGTTCTCTGCTGGATGATTTCTAAGGATTTGAGATGGAGAATCAAAATTCAAATCAGCTTCTCTCAAGTTTTGAACATTTAAATGAATGATTTTTATTTTATAGTGTTTTGGTTGATTCATCATTTGAAGTAACTGAAAGTTCTTTAGTTAGCGTAATTACTTCCTCAGCAGTAACTAACTGCAAATTTGGGCAATTTTTCAACCTTGTCTCGTTGCTTGTTTAAGCTAGTTCAGAGGGTCGGTTATGTTGATTTTCTTGTGCCATTTGACCATTCAACAAAGATACATCATCTATCAAAATATTTATGGACTCTAACACTTTCTTGATTCTTTGATTATATACTCGATAAACTTTATTATGAGTTGAATAGTCAATAAAAATTCTTTCATCACTCTTGCTCTCGAATTTTCCAAGCTATTTCCAATCTCTAAGAATAGAACATTTACTTCCAAAAACATGAAAGTAAATTACATCTAATTTCTTTCCCTTCTAAAGTTCATAGGATGTCTTATTCAAGATGCTTCAAAGATACACTCTGTTACATAAGTAACATGTTGTATTAACTACTTCGACCTAAAATTGCATAGGCAATTTACTTCCATTCAACATAGATCTGGCCATTTCTTGAAGTGTTATGTTTTTGTTTTCCCTTTTAGCAACTTCATTTCGTTGTGGAGTTTTGGGTACTGAAAATCCTTGTATGATCCTATACTCATCACAAAAGTCATTAAAGCTTGTATTCTCAAATTTCATTCAGTGATCTGATCGAATTTTTAATATAGTCATATTTTTTATATTCATGACCTGCACACATAGGCTTCTAAAAGCCTTGAAAGCATATGATTTTTTTCAAAAATGATACCAAGTATATCTCTAATAATCATCAACAAAAGTTAGAAAATATCTCATTCCACCAATGTTATCATGTTATGTTGGACCAACCAAATCCATATGAATTAATTCAAGTATGCGTGATGAGGTAACATGTCTAACCTTTTTATGTGGCACTCTTATCTGTTTTCCCATTTGGCATGTACTGCAAGTTGATTTTTCTCCTTTGTTCATTTTAGCTAGACTCTTTATAGCCTCCAATTTTGTCAATTTGCTGATGAGATCAAAATTTAAGTGCCCAAGCCTTTGATGCCATAAATCAATGTTATTATTATGAGTGGCTGATTTACAAGTAGTCATGACCTACAATATGTAGCAATTGTCGACTGATCACTTACCGCTCACAAGACATTCTCCTTGTTTAGTTAGTACCCTGAATTCATCATTTGTAAATTTGACTAACAAACCATCATCACAAAGTTGGCTTATACTTACAAAATTTGCTTTTAATCCATCGAATTGGAGCACATTCTTGAGAGAAGGTAGACCATCCACGCATAATGTTTCTCTATCGATCACCGAAGCCTTCTTTCCTTCTCTGAAGTTAACATTACCATCCATACAATTCTGATAATCAATTAAGTAATTCTTTTCCCCTGTCATGTAACGTTAACATACACTATCAAAGTAACAACCATGTTGCAAAGTTGATGTAAGAACTACGAGAGCTTATAATTCACTCTTTTTTACCCAAGTAGATTTTGATACTGAGAGCTGATGTTGAAATATTTATGAAGGACGTATAATTTTTTGGCTTTACCTTATTTGAAATAACATCTGCAGCAACTGATAACATCTTAGCCTTATATGCCTAATAACTCCATAAAAATGACATGTAAATCTTCAATTATTTTTTTATGTTTTTACCTCTTGGACAAATATGGACATATTAATTTTCTTCTCATTCACTTTAGAGTCCTCACTCTTATAGTCGATGCCTTCAAGATTCCTTTTAACTTTACCAATTTCTATCAACTTTTCTAGTTTTTTTGTGCCTCCATTCAACATTCTCAATCCCTTTTCTGTACTTTCCAATTTTATTCTAGCTTCACCAAGCTCATCTAACATCAACATCAATTTCTTTTTTAACTCTTGTATGGTGTTCTTCATAGAAAGATCCTCTTCCTTTAATCTTTCATTCTTTCTACACGTTTTCACTTATTTTTCATACATAACTTTGTAATCCTTGCAAATATTCCCTTTTTTATCATCTAGGCCACTTCCATCACTGTTATAATATGATATTAGGTCTTGAGATGAGTTGTTCGAAAATTTTCAATTTTCTCCCTTTTTTGATTTCAATTACTTCCTTCTCAGTTACTGTTAAGCAAATAACTGAACTTTTTCTATACAAAGCAACTAATGCAGCACCATTATCGATTTCTTCTTCACTACCATATTCACTCTCAAAATCATTCTCACTCCAGGTACATGCAAATTATTTTCCTTTTCTTTTCTTCAAGGTATTAGCACATTTGGCTTGAATGTATTCGAAGCCTTGACATTCATGACATTGGATTCTCCTTACCTTCCTTTCACCCTTTTATGTTTTGACTTATTGTTTTAAATTGTTACTCGATGAACTCCCATCATATTGTCTAAAGTCGGGTCTAACCCTTTGCATGTTTTTCAGCCATTTACCAAAATTTCGTGTGAGTAGTACCAAGTCTTCATTTTCATCTCATTCATCTTTCGCATCATTCATACTTTTTCTAGTTTCCACTTGTAGTGGCAATTCTTTGCTTCTTTCTTGCTTAACCCATAAAAGATTCATTTTGAAATTTGTAATAAATCCAATTATTTTTTTCAATGACAGATCATTAATGTCATGGAACTCCTCTATTGCTGCAATTTTTGAAATAAATCTCAGAGTTAGTGATCTCAACATCTTCTTAACTAATTTCATTTTGGAATATTTCTTCCCCAGTTGATGTGCCTGATTTGCTATATCTCGCAATCTGTCATGAAGTCTCCAATAGTCTCATATTCATCCATCTTCAACTCTTCAAACCTCACAGCTAACATCTATAGTTTCGATGCTATCACAAATTTGGACCTTTTATGAATAGTTTACAAGGCATCCCACACTTCTTTAGCCAATTCACAGGATGATATCATTGAGAAGCATCTCTCATCAACTGCGTTGAATATCGCATGCAATGCTTGTGAATTTCAAAGTGCACTTTGACTTTTGTCTATTCAGATGGATCTTTTAGAACTGCCTCTTCTTTATCATCAGTGATCATCAGATGTGTCTACCCATGTACTACAAAATGCCAAGCTTTTATGCTCTGAGCTTGGATGAAGACTTTCATCCGTGATTTCCATCCAAGATAATTAGATCCATCCAATAGTGGTAGTATGGTGATTGAAGCACCCTCTTTTGTAGCCATGTTCGCAAAACTAGGATCTACCCAACTTGTTACCAAGTTTTGACCTCGCTCTAATACCAATTGAAAAAACGAAGTTGATAATTGTTTCGTAAACTTTCCAATTTTTCATAGATGTCTCTATCACAAACAAAAAATAAAAAAAATCAAAACAAAATAATAAAAATACCAAAGTTTTGGTAACATAATTCTATACACCTTACCTACATCTGCAAGGCCCTCACTTAGATTAATACTTTTAAGAAAGTGTAATAGATTTATACAAGATCACACTAAAACAACACCGCTTAATCCGTGTAACTATCTCCCAACCTCACTTCCCTTGAAAGATTTTCACACCCAATAACACAACCAAATCTTATTAACCTTATCAAAGGAATTTTTCTAAACTACTTTTACTTAAACAACAATTAATAAAAATAACTCAAGTACTCAATCAACTAATAACAGAAAAACGATATGTTTGAGATAAAACAAAGACTTCCTTATGGTTTCAGCTTCTCGAAATACATCTGAAAATCTGTCCACCAGTTGAACTGATTCATCCTAACTTTAATAACTCCAATTAAACTATACGGGATACTCCACACACCGTGTATATCTCACGTACAAAACCAGAAGAACAAATCTGGAAAATAGAAGCGAACCTACTATGTTTTTCACTCAAAACACATGCACAACCCCTGATAAACAAATCTGGAAAAATCAACACCTTAACCCACGATGTATAGCAATCCACAAAGACATGCACGTGCAACAGTGATTTTCAGTAACAATTAACGCACTCTCCACCGTCGTTATACCACCCTAGCATGAGATTAACTTCAGCTATGTTTTGAGACATGCACGATACATTCAGGCAAGAAGAATCCCACTTCAACCACGTAATAACAACATCCCAATTCCAATATGCAACAACCACTTCTGTTTATTTTCTTCTATCTGCAAAATCCACACAATCTAGCATTAACACCATTTAATTACCAACATGTCTAGTAGTAAAACACTTCAAGTAGTAGCATGATATTAGACTTTAATATAGTGTAGGATTCTTTCCTAGCTACAAGTGTGGCAACCATATCTTTTTGAATCCCACTACAATTAATATTTTATATGTCCAATTAAGATGTCAAAACTAAATAAAAGGTATATATATAATATATCTTAACAGACACCAAATGGAAACGAATAGATGCTTTGGCCATGTCAGATTTGCATATTGGTTTATCAAATGATATCTTGCAAGGTGTAGAGGAAAAGAAAACAACCGAGGAGATATGGGATCATCTTACAAAGTTAAATGAAGCTAAGTCTCTTCACAACAAAATTTTCTAAAGAAGAGACTTTACACACTCCGAATGTCTGAATCTATTTCAATAACAAAGCATATCAATACTCTGACCTCTTTATGCTCTCAACTTTCAAAGTTGGGACATAATGTAAGTTCAACTGAATATACGGAGATTCTACTTCAAAGTTTTCCAGATTCATATAACCAACTCATCATTAATTTAACTAGTAATGTCTTCACAGATACTTTGGTATTTGATGATGATGCTACTTCAGTTCCTTAAGAAGAAAACAGACGCATCAATAAGGAAGAAAGGCTGACAAGTTCACATCAAGCGTAAGCCTTATTGATGACAAAAGGATGGTTAATGGAGTGTGATTCTACTAGGAGTCATAAACAAGGAAGGTCAAAATCCAGAAGTAAGAAAATATCAAGTGTTACAACTGTGGTAAGACATGACACTTTAAAAGTGAATGTTGATTCAGGAAAGGTGGAGACAAGGCCTCTGAAGCATCAAATTCTCAGGGATGTGTTGCCAATGGAGAAATCTTATACAGTGAAGTAGCAATTGTGTTCAAGGACAGAGTAGAGCTCACTGATGCTTGGATAATGGATTAAGGAGCAATGTGGCATGTAACTCCTTGTAGAGATTGGTTTCACACTTATAAATCTATCTCTGCAGGATCTGTGTACATGGGAAATGATCATGCCATGAAGATTGCTAGGATTGGCACCATCAAGGTGATGTATGATGGTTCAGCTCACACTATACAAAATGTGCGATATATGAAAGGCTTGAAGAAGAATTTATTGTCTTGAGGACAATTGGATGAAATTGGGTGTAAGAAATCTATCCAAAATAGAGTTATGAAGGTGATCAAAGAAGCACTTGTAGTCTTGAAGGCAGAAAGGATAATTGCAAACTTATACAAGCTTTTGGGAGAGACGTACATAGAAGCAAATGCATATGTTGCATCGGTTAGTTCTGCTGAAAATGCAACATAATTATGGCATCATAAACTTGGTCTCATGTCAGATGAAGATTCTTGCTAAGCAGAAACTACTCCTTAGTCTCAGGAAGGTATCATTACCCTTCTGTGAGCACTGCGTTACAAGTGAGCAGCATAGACTGAAATTTAATGCATCAAATTTTAGAAGTAAAGATATTCTAGAATTGATTCACTCTGATGTATGACAAGCACCGGTTATGTCCCTGGGTGGAGCAAAGTACTTTATGACCTTTATTAATGATTATTCCAGAAGACGTTATGTGAATCATATCAAAAGAAAAGGAGATGCATTTCCAACCTTCATAACATTTAAAGCACAAATTAAGTTAGAGATGGGGAAGAAAATTAAGTTCCTTAGGACTGATAATGGTGGAAAATAAACTGGTGATGAGTTTATTGATTTTTGTAATTGAGAAGGTATCAAACATCAATTCACAGTGCCTCAAACTCATCAACAAAATGGAGTGGCAAAGAAAATGAGTAGAACTCTGATTGAAAGAAGTATAGCCATGTTGAGAACTGCAAGTATGACAAAGTCTTTCTGGGTAGAAGTAGTGAAGACCCCCTACTATGTGATTAATCGATCACCAACAAGATTGATTAATCTAAAGACATCGATGGAGATATGGACCAGTAAACCAAAAGACTATTCTCAGTTACACACATTTGGAAGTCATGTGTTCATGATGTATAATACCAAGATATCCCAAAATTATATCAAAAATCCAGAAAATGTAGATTTATAGGGTATGCTGATGGAGTTAAAAGGTATCGACTATAAGATCCCACTTCTCACAAGCTCGTCATTAGCAGAGATGTTATATTTTCCGAAGATAAAATGCAAGAGAAAGATCAAAATAGCATGTCTAAAGAAAATTTTGAAGTTGTAATGATTCAGGAGGAAGGGAAGACTGAACAAAAAGATTCTACTGAAGCTATATCAGATCACGAGGAGCAAAAATCGATGGAATATGAAAATATAGAAGTTTAGCGATCAACCCATGAAAGGAGAATCCCAACCTGATAGTCTAATTATATTATAGAGGGCAATGTTGCGTACTATCTCCCAATAGAAGATGGTGAACCATCAACATTCCAATAAGCAACAAATAGCTCAGATGCATCACTTTGGATAGCATCACTATAGGAAGAAATAGAAGCTCCTCATAAGAATAAGATATGGAAGCTTGTGCCACTACCACAATCACAAGGGAGAAAGCCCATTAGCAACAAATAGGTGTACAAGATCAAACGTAATAGTGATGATTAGATGGAGTGGCATCGTGTAAGGTTAGTGATAAAGGGATATGGTCAGAAAGAAGGTATCGAATTTATTAAGAAATTTTTACTTGTAGTTTGTCTCAATATAATTCGAATTGTCCTTGCTATGTGTGCTACATTTGATATACATTTAGAGTAGTTAGATATAAAGACCACATTTCTTCATGGAGATCATGAAGAAAAAATTTACATGTATCAACCAGAAGGTTTTGAAGAACTAGGGAAAGAGAACTTGGTTTGCAAGTTGAACAAATCTTTGTATGGTTTAAAACAGGTGCCAAGACATTGGTACAAAAGATTTTATTCCTTTATAATGAGTCGTGGATTCAATAAATTTAGTGTAGATCCTTGTGCATATTTAAGGAGGTTTCATAATAATAATTTCATTGTATTATTGTTATATGTTGACGACATGTTGGTTATAAGCCCCAACAAAGATCGTATTCAAGATTTGAAGGCTCAGTTAACTGGGGAGTTTGAAATGAAGGATTTAGGACTAGAAAACAAAATTCTAGGGATGCAAATTTACCGAGATAGAAATAATAGGAAGATTTGGCTTTCTCAGAAGAATTACTTGAAGAAAATCTTGCTACGCTTCAATATGTAAGATTGTAAGTCAATTTCTCCCCCTCTTCCTGTTAATTTTAAGTTATCCTCAAGTAATAGCAGTGAAGTAGAGAGGAAGGAGATGCCTCAAATACTGTATGCATCAGTTGTAAGAAGTTTAATGTTCACTATGATTTGCACAAGATCAGATATTGCATATACAGTGGGAGCGGTTAGTCGCTACATGTCAAATTCTGGTCGAGAACACTGGTGGGATGTAAAGAGGATCCTAAGATATGTTAAAGGGACCTCAAATGTTGCTCTATGTTACGAAGGATTTGAATTTATTGTCAAAGGATATGTTGATTCTGATTTTGTAGGTAATCTTGATAAAAGAAAATCCACTACAGGCTATGTTTTTACTATTACAGGAAGAGTTGTAAGATGGGTGTCTAAACTACAGACGGTTGTAGCATTATCTACAATAGAAGCTGAGTATATGTAAGAAATCGATCTAGATAAAAATATTTTTGGAGGAGCTTGGACATCGACAAGAGAAAATCCCTCTGTATTGTAATAATCAGAGTGTCTTGCATATTGTAAAGAATCCAGCTTTTCATTCCAGAATTAAATATATAGGAGTTCAATATCATTTTGTTCGTGAAATAATGGAAGATGAAAGTGTGACATGCTAAAAATTCACACAAAAGAGAACCTAGCACATACACTAACAAAGTCAAAAAAACACTGATAAATTTATATGGTGTAGATCCTTGTATGGCTTGACAGAGGCATAAACAATATAAAATGGCAAGATAGAAATAATGATATGGAGATTGATTGGTTCTCAATCAAATCTCCAAGTGGGAGATTGTTGGCTGTAACATTGTATATAATTCTTGATGTGAATTGTGAGATCTTCCTCTTGTAATATTTATTTTCTATTATTGTCTGTGATTTTTCTCCATATTCATTAAGGAGTTTTTTTTACGTGAAATCTTGTGTGCCTCTTTTATCTCAATTTCTTTTATTGGTATGTTTGCTCTATCCGGTGGAGTCTATCTCCATTCATTTAAGTAAAGCTTTTAGCATGTTATATAAATCAAAGTCACAAAGTTAGGATCCTAGGAATTCTCCCATGAATTTGTACAGAAGAGTAAGGTTTAGAATTTATGAGATCTTTATATTATAGATCATCACTATTTAATCTTGTTTAATACTATAATGTGTATAACTAAATAATTTATAACTTACCATATATTATGTGGAACGTGCTCTGGATGATTCGATGATGCTTATCGTGACTTATGAGGTCGATCACAATTACTCCCTCTCAATCACCGATGCCCCTGCACCTCCAGTACTGGAATCATCTTAGCCAACTCATCAAAGGGTCTGCGAAGTTGTTCTTTCAAGTTCCAAACTCAATCACACCGTTCACGACATGGTTCAGATAGTCAACGAACGTGGGGTTAGTGGTTCAATATAGGATTGCTTGATTTTTTTCAGACCTTGCTTAGAAATTATTTTAAAAAAAGCGGAAATATAGTAGAGCGATTGTGGATTTGGTGCAAGTGGCGAGGTTTTCATTTCTTATACATAATAATATCTTGATTGGTATCTCTTCTTTTAAAGATGGCGCGCCCCACTTTAAGTTGTTCCCACTTCCACTCACGTTATGGTGCTTATCCTTTAATAGGAGAAACAATGGGTAGTCAAATGGGAAGAAAGATAATATTTGATTTCTTCATATAAGGATTTTGCTTTTTAATAAGATACTTGACTCTTTGCCTCACTTAACCGAGAGATGCTCAGTGGGGATGGTGGTGAGAAGACTTGCGTGGATGGGTTGTCTGATAGCATTTAGAATATTATTGCCTCCTTGATATTGATTTCGGTAGTGACCCAACCTACTTGCTGTTTAAAAGAAAAGTCAGAAGGAACCAGTAACTTACTCGCTTAAATTTTATTTAAATAGGTTTATATTAGCAAAGCTTTTATTAGTAGAATTTTTATCAGTAGAGTTTGTTATAGAAGAATTTTTTCTAAAAAATTAGTTGACTGTTTAGCTGTCAATTAAAAACAATTTTTTTAAAAGAGTTTTATACAGTAGACTGTTCGGTAATATAAAAAAATTACTTTTATTAATTTTAAATATATTTTATTTTATAATAAAAATTATTTATGCATATAAATATTATATAAAGTATATTAAGCAATATACAAAGCACAATATATAAATTATTATAAAATTTTAAACCATACGAAACATAAATGAAAATATATCTAGCCAAATCTTTTATATGAATTATAATATAACTAAAACTAATATTAAAATAAATATTAAAACATATAAAAAGCTAAATAATATGATATAAATTTCAAAATAAATATGAAGATGAGTTTGTAGGTATTGTGAAAATTATATGTAAAATATAAGATAAAAAGGACTAAAAATAAACTCATTAATTGATAAGTGTTTATTTTTATTTTATGAAAAGTTTTAAATATCTATTATTAAATTCAGTCTAAATAAGAAATATTGGAACAATAAATCTTAATGTATATATAAATTTATAAACATTAAAATGTTAGAATTATTTAAGATGAAAGTAAATTAAACATTAGTGTTGCAAAAGGAAAATTAGCGTCAAAGTATAAGAATAGAATTTAGGTGGATTGGTTCAACAATAGGAATAAGTGAATTCAGAATATATAATGGTCCCATCAGAATAATTGTCCCAACAAAGTCGATACTATAGGATCTTAGGCCAACTCATTCGGCAAACATACCCTTAAGCTTCTCTACTTTTTTTTTTTTCTTTTGTTGTCCAACTTTTGTCTCTTTTAATTTGGTGCTGCGGATGTGGTTCTATCTAAGAGCAATATGAATGTTGAGATCGATTACAAAAAAGATGAAATTGAAAGATCTCTAAGAGCAAAGTTTATGTGAAGGAGACATTTAATGGTATAAGTAAAGGAAAAACCCTCGTAAAAAGAGCTTTAATTATTTTTAGTGATTTAAAATGAATTGAATTTATAAAAATAACTCTTTATTAAAAAAAAAGTGTATAAGTTAGTTTAACCAACAGATTAAACATTCAAAACTTAGAAGACAAATATAAAAAAGAGGAGCTTGAGCTGACTCGTTTATATTCCAATTAACTCGTTTGATAAGCTAATAATTAGGAGCTTTGATAAAAGGGAATCCCATTCCCAGCTCGTTTGATATAGAACTGATAATATAGAAATAAGAAAGACCAACAAAAAAAAAAAAAAATCTAGCGCACAAGTCACAACCCTAATTATGGGAACTATACCGAAGTTATGGATCTGTACTTATATTGTTTGGTCCGGATTGTGCTAGTTTTCCGGATAGAGTCCGAACCAGTTTTGCTTTGGTACTAATCTTCTTCATGAATCGATATATATATATATATAATTTCAATAGAAAATTTCTTGTCGTTTTCGTAGATCTTTGAAACATTTTCTTTTTGCATTTAACCTAAACAT
>JANJEY010000236.1:2108176-2123219 GCA_024703695.1 Erythroxylum cataractarum
CATCGAAATTCGATTATGGTGAAAGTGGAGTTATAGAAGAAAGGTGTTGTGTTTTATGGTTCTTGTAAGATGCTCTTTGCATATATAGAGACTAGAGAGAGGGGTAAGAGCCTCTTCGAAACTTCTTCAGTCAATATTTCCGCACAAGGACTTTAACGTCAAAGACCATGTGGCTTGAAATTTTAATAATGAATAAAAATCGAACCGATAAAAAAAACTTTTCACTCTCTCCCTCTTCACGCATTTTCTCTGCCTACACTCTTCCGAATAGACCCTTTTACCCTTTTTTTGCCCTTTTCTGAAAAGTTCATTAGTCAATGTATTTCGGCGGAAAGTTTTTCACGTGAAAGACTAATACTGAAGCACACCAACAATAGCTACAGACCTTTTTCCATCGTCAAAAAGGGGACTTACTTCGCAAGCATAAATGAGATAAGATCGATCTTCACTAGCCATATGGATATCTAAATTTCATATTCAATAAATGTATGTGTTGACTTGAGATTGACTGAGAAGCATGAAAGGGGGTGAGGTTCGGTTGTAGCTGTACAAAAGAAAGACGTATGATCTTTCACATCAAAGACTAAATAAGGAGTCATCAAAAAAAAAAAAAAAAAGCATTCACTATAGACAAAACTGAAACAACATTACAATAAGTTCAAAACGAGAACGGTATATACAGGTTCAAAAGAGTAATAAACGAACCCAATAGAGTAACATGAGAAATCATATTAGAGATTCCACCTAAACCTTATGTTAGGAGAGAGAGAAGGCTGAGGATTTTTGGCAATTAAGGCCTATCTAATCTAATTAACTATCTTGTCAACTACTATATATTTCTCCTCTTCACGGTTAGTGTATATGCGTTAATTAAGCTCCTTCCAAAGAAAGTAAGTAGAAGTAGTAAATGTAATAGAATGGGTTGGAAGCCCACAAAACAAAAGTTGAACAACGAATTAAATGGTATTGCAGATAATTGAGAGAACTTGAGATCAAAACATAAAGTCTAAAGTATTATAGGTGTGTCAGACACTTTCTATAAAGTATTATTTGCCCCCACTATACTTACAAACTAGATTAAAGGCAAATTACTTATAGGATACAAAAAACACAAGAACATTCAAGTTGCAAGAGCATGAATGTTCTTCAAGAATTATGAATGCAATGATTGTGTTGGTAGAATTGTTCAAAACTTTTTAATCTCGACTAAAACTCATGTATATATAGAGTTTTCAAAACATTCGCGTCAGTTCATGATAAGTCACAACTTTTGGAAAGTAAGCAACCTTTAGAATAGTAATATCTGCTCACGACAAGTTACAACTATTGGAAAGGAAGCAACTCTTCAGAATAGTCACATCTGTTTACCACAAGTTACAACTCTTCCAAAGGAAGCAACCCTTTAGAACAATCACTTCTATTCACAACAAGTTAAAGAAGCAACCTTTCATTTCCAAGTTTGACTTTAACTACTTATATCACAAATTAATTTCCAATAATCCCCCCATTCAGTTTGTGATATTAGAAAAACCACAACACAAACAAGAAATCATACCTAAAAGAAGGTAATTTTCTCTTTAAACCATCCTATAGTACAAACATATCACAAAATCCAAAGGAAATGATTGGTGGCTCATTGCTTAAGCCGTCATTCACAAAGGTTACATATTGCACACATGAACTTTCTTAGCATTCAATTAATTCACATTATGATTTTAGCACTATTATCGGCCATGTGCTCATCCTAGTTCAAGATCATATACAAGAGATTACCATAAAATCTTGCTAGAAGCAGCGCCACTTTTAATGACCATATAGGTGAAAAGTATTCTAGTTATATTAACCATAAACAAACACTCAAGAATAATTTCATTAAGAGATTTCTCTCAACCTTCTCACTTAAGAGTAACAAATTGCAGCACTAATTTCTTGGAATGGTTTACACAATCTTAGTGCTCACAACCACTAAACAACTTGTTATTACCTGTTAAACCTTACAATCTAGGAGTAGTACTAGAAGAAGCTAGGGTTACCATTTCTAGTGATTTTTTCTTAAAAGGTTTTAATCTCATTTCAAATGTTGTTGAACTAACTAAATCTCTTGCAAGAGGTTCAGTAAACGGATCTTCGAAATTGTTATATTTCCTTACATAAACAATTGAGACGACATCTCTATTTAGCATTTCTCTAATAAATGCATGACTTACCATTGTACACTTTGTTTAATGCTCTAGACATAGTAGACTCACTATCATAATGCAAGGTTATCGTAGGCATGGGACAATGCCAAAGATCTATATCCAACAACAAATCCCTTAGCCACTTAGCCTCTTTACAAGCAGAAAGAGCTATAAATTTAGCTTCTATGGTAGAGTGAGTAATCACCGTTTGTTTCTTAGAAGCCCAAGAAACAGCTCCACCACCAAGCAAGAATACCAAACCCCTTGTGGGTTTTTAGTCACTAATGTTAGTAATCTAACTAGCATTTAAAAATCTTTCAAGAACAATCAGAAAGCTATTATAAAAGAGTCCAAAATCTTTTATCTTGTTAAGATATCCCAGCACTCTTTTAATAGCTTGCCAATGTTCTTGGCTAGGACTTTTAGTGTATCTAGCTAGTCTACACACTGAGCATGAGATATCCATCTACTGCAACTCATTGCATACATTATACTTCCAATTATACTGGCATATTCAAGTTGTACAGTTAGACTAACTTCATTCTCATGCAACTTAAAGTTAGGATTAAAAGGAGTACTTACCTCTTTCACATTCAAATGTTGATATTTCTTCAGGATTTCCTTAACATAATATGATTGAAAGAGTGCAAAACCCTCCACTATGTTCCTTAACTTTAATGCCTAAGATAGTATATACTTCACCTAGATACTTCATCTTGAATTTAAAAGAAAGACACTTCTCAGTTTCAATCACACTTTTATATGTAGGACTAACAATGACCATGTCATTTACATAGAGACAAATGATCACTCCATACTCCTTATTGAATTTAAAATAAATGCAATTATCAGCATTATTATATCTAAATCCATATGAGAGTAAAACATATTCAAATTTCTCATGCCACTGTTTAGGTGCCTGTTTCAAGCCATATGATGACTTGACTAGCTTACATACTTTGTTTTCATTTCCCAGTAGTACAAAGCCTTCAGGTTGCTCTATATACACTTCTTTATCTAGATCACCATTTAAGAATGTTGTCTTTAAATCCATTTGGTGTACATAAAGGCTATAGATTGAAGCTAAAGCCAAAAGTACTCTTACCGATGTAATTCTAGCAACTAGTGCATATGTGTCAAAGTAATTGATTCTTTCTTTTTGCCTAAAACCTTTAGCTAGTAGCCTTGCTTTATAAGTTAGAACAGTACCATCTGTGGCATATTTCCTTCGAAATGCCACTTAAAACCAATTGGTTTGGACCCATATGGTAAATCAACTGGAACCCAAGTATTGTTAGACAATATTGAGTCCATTTCATTATTTACTGCTTCTCTCCAAAATGCCACATCCCTTGATTTCATTGCTTCACTAAAGGCTTTAGGATCTTCCTCTACACTTAATAAAATAAGACTTTTATTTAGTAGAGTATCCCTATTGCCTTCAACTAAAAAAACAATTGCTTGTGAAGAAATAAAATATGAGGGTAGATAATTTTTCCTTCCTTTGACGTTGACTCCTCCTAGGTTCACTTGGAGGGTCTACACTTGACCTTTTAAAAGCACTTGAGAGTTCAACACTTGGAGAAGGGGTAGGTCCATTTGATGGATCCTTTTTTACCATTTAGTCTTTAACAAACAAATCCTTAAAGAACTCAACATCCCTTGATTCTAAAATCACATTAGAGTCAAGTTCTAGTAACCTATAAGCTTTAGAATTTTCTGCATAGCACACTAACACACTTTTAAGTGCTCTTGGTGCTAACTTTCTTGATCTTTTGTTGTCAGGGACTCTATAGTAAGCTACACAGCCCCAAACTTTCAAACATGACAAGTTTGGCTTCCTTCCTTTCTATACTTCATATAGAGACACTTTAGTCTCTAAGGATGAAATTCGATTATGTAAATGACATGCAGCCAACAAAGCCTCACCCCACAAGTTTTTTGGTAAACTTGAACTCAAGAGTGTAGAATTAACTATGTCTTGTAGAGTTCTATTTTTCCTTTAAGACAAACCATTTTGTTAGGGAGTATATGGTGCACTATTTTAATGTATAATACTATTTTGTTCATAAAATTTTGAGAACTTATTAGAGAAGTTTTCTCCTCCTCTATTGGTTCTCAAAATTTTAATCTTTAATGTAATTGATTTTCAAAAAGAGACTTATATATCTTAAACATATTAAATGCTTCATCTTTGATTTTCATTAAATAAACATGCCCAAATCTAGAGCAATCATCAATGAAAATAATGAAGTATTTGTCACCACCTCTTGTTAAAAAACCATTAAATTCGCATATATCTGAATGTACTAAATCAAACAATTTTGTATGTTGTTCAACTTTAAGAAAAGGAAGTTTGGTTATCTTTGCTTGTATGCATGTTTCACATTTCTTATTCACTTGGCCCTTATAAGAGATTAGTCCATATTTAGACATATAATGAATCACTTTATGACTAATTGTTGCACTCTTGATGTGTTTGGACCTATCAAGCAACTATCAATTAGTGAAATGAAGTACATGGTGACTTTCATTATTGATTTCTCCAGGCATGTGTGGATTTTCTTTATAAAAGAAAATTCTTATTATTTTTCAAAGTTTAAAGAGTTCAAAGAAATAGTTAGGGAAGAAGTGGAAAAGGAATTTTCTAGCTTAAGAAAAGATAATGGAGGTGAATATAGCTCAATTGAGTTTTTTCAGTACCTAAGGGAGTATGGAATTCATCATCAATATACGCGTGTTAACACACCACAATAAAATGGCACTGTAAAGAGGAAAAATAGGCACTTAATGAAATTTGTCATAGTAGACTTCATGCGAAGAATATACCGGGAAAGTTTTGGGCAGAAGCAATACATATGACAACATTTGTGATTGACGAGCTTCCTCAACAAAGGATAAATTTTCTTTTGCCTTTTGAAAATTTATGGAATATGAAAGTTAATTTTATGTGTGTACTATTTGTTTATTCTAGATCATTTGTGTAGCAAGATTGACAAAGAAAGTTGTTAGATGTATATTTGTGGGTTATAATAGTCAAAGAAAATGAAGGAAATGTTATGACCCTACAACTGGAAGGTGTTATACATCACGACTTGCTGTATTTAATGAAGTATCTTTATGGTGGTCTTTAGAAAAGGAGATATTAGTAGACCCAACTGATCTGAAAAATGAGTTGCAAATTGCTCATTTTCAATTAAGTGAAGATGGTGATTCTAAACAAGGAGTAATTCATAATTCTTGACAAACTAGTGTGTATCAATAAATGTGTGAAGAAGGTGGGACAAATGAAGCAGAAGTACCAGCTCCTCATTCTCAAATTAGAAGGTCAACATGGATTCAGAGGCCAAATCCCAAATATGCCAATGCAAAAACAATTAAAGATGAATTTGCAAAAGAACCAAAAACCTTTAAAGAAGCATCTCATAATTTATTGTGGACTAAAGCAATGGAAGAAGAAATTGTTGCATTAGAACAATTAGCTCCTTTAACAGCTAAAGTATTAATATCAGGAACCAAAGAACGTTCTTGTCTAACTAAAGGACGTTCTTGCTGAAGAACCAAAGAAAATTATATATGCTGTTAGTTGGTTATCAGTTAGTTATAAGTTCAGTTCATCTTTCGCGTGTATTAATACTCTTCATTTGAATGAAATAAGATAGACTTTGATTCTCTCTCAATCTGATTTTCTGATATTGCCCTCCAAATTGAAGAAGTCTAGGAAGAAGAAGATGGAGTTAAATCTTTTTCAAAGCTGACTTCTTTTCACTCTGTTATTGCGCTTCAAATTGATGAAGTTCAGGAAGAAGAACATGGAGTTGTTAAATCTTTTCCATGTCATAATAAACAACATGAATTTGTTTTCTTTCTTCGTTTTTTTTAATAGAATGGTTACCGAACTTGAATGTCGTTGCATTGCTGAATCTATTTATAAACTCAGTTGCGCATCTTTCATGTCTTTGATCAGTTGTAGAGAGAAATCATGTAAGTTCAGCTTTCTGTATCAAACGAGCATTGCTGGGTGCTTCTGGTAAAATTTATTTATTTATTTGTTCTTCAACAAATTGGCTTTATTGCATCAAAGATGCTTTCGAGTGAATGGAATTCCACCATGAAGGAGTAAACCATGATACCTCCCTTAAACCCCTTGCAAGAAGTTGATGACATGATTTATTAGAGAATTTGCTACTCGGATCAATAAACCACCTGATAGAATCATCAATCAATAAATTAACCTGGGGAAGAAAGAACTGAACCAAAGAATCAAAGCCTCAAAAACTCCCACTCCATTGGCCATTGCAAAGCAAAGATGAGACCTTAAGATTGAGAGGAATTCTATTTCTCAGGTGATGGACCTAAGGGTTGAGAATAAGTGGACTCGAGTCAATCCAATTATCATATCAAAGCCAAGTACTAGCACCATTGCCAACCTCATGTTTAATACAAGGATAAACTAAGTTACATAGCTTCATCAATTGGAGGAGGAGCCATGAGAACTCCCTAATACAAAGAGCTTGCTAGAAATTCAAAATTTTGAGGTGAAACTCATGGATTCATTTGAGCCAAAGTGCATTGTGATCAGTGTAGAGCCTCCAGAGCCTCTTGTACATTAGGACTTTCCGCATAGTATAGATAGAAACAATTCCCAACCCACCAAACTTCTTTGAAATAACAGCCTCACTCCATTTAACCTTGGCCTTGCATGAGTTCTCAAACTTACTAGTCCATAAGAATGCTTTGAGGATTCTGTCAACTTCTTTAAGGACTTTCCGAGGCAAGGCTACATGAGCAGTCCAACAAATATGTAAGCTGCTTAAGACAGAGATAAGGAGGGTTATTTGAGCAGCATAAGAAAGACACTTATTTTGCCAAGCATTCACTCTTGCCTTAATTCTTTCAAGAAGAGGAAGACATTCATTAAACTTGGGCTTGCAAGTATTAATAGGAACTTCCAAATAGCATAAAAGAGCGGAATGTACATTCAGCCCAACTAATATGAGAATTATCTAAATTTCATCAATTTAATAAAATAAGATACTATAAAATTAAGCATGGTATATGAATTAATTTATAAAACTTTTATAAAAATTTAATTAAATTCTTAACAATTTTAAATTTATAAAATAATCCTTTTCTTTAATATTTATTTTTACATGAACAATTAGTAAGAAAATTACAAATAATATTTCTAAACAAACAATCACCACATAAATAGAAATATAAATTAACAGGCATCAAAGTTTTTAATGTAAAAAGTTTTTATTGTGAAAAAATTTATTACAACACTTAGTCTAGTAAAATAATATTTACTATTATGAAAATAATAAGTACATATTAATGTTTTACTTCAAACAAATTAAAGATCAATAAGCATCAAAACCAGTGACGGAGCCAGGAATTTAAGATAGGATGACCCAAATAAAACCTTCAGATACAAAATTAGTATGTTTTCTTTTATGATCAGTCGAAAAAAGATAACAATATAAGCAATATGCAGCATCTTTTTCAACACTATATTCCAACCAATCCTTGAAATCATCAAACCATGATACAATAAATCTTCGCTTATAATTTCCATCCATGGTTTGAGGAAAGTTATGATTTCGAGGTTGACAAGGACCTTTTAATAAATAAGCTCTACATACCTGATCTCGTTTTTTAGGAGAATACTCCATTACATTAGGTCTCAATCCTAAATTGGAAAGAAGATTTCCTGAGTCAATCACAAGTTCTTCAATAATAACCTCCTTCGATGTTGGAGATGTTTTATTAACATTCTGATTTAAATTAGACGATGATGACTGAACAGTCGGTCTTAATTTTTTAAAGTATTTTTTTAATAACTGCAAAATAAAAAAATTAGTTAGAACCAATATTTACTAATTCCATAAAAGAGGTAGCAACTGTCAAATATACTGAAAAATAACTGATCTGTCAATGAAATTTGTTCAAAACCTTGTGGGATTAATGTCTAATCACCTCCATTGGAAAGAAAAATTTTGGAACACCCCTCTTCATACAATCTTTCACAAATTACATTGACGGTGGCGGCGCTGCACACTTCAAGAGAGGATCTTGTGTTCAATTATCAAAGATTTTGATATGTATATATATATATATACAGTTACGGAATCAGAAAATTAAGATAAGAGGGCCCAGGGGCCCAATACATCATTGACCCCTTAATACAATACACCATTGTATTAAGTATATACAAGAATGAAGTTATTTAGGGGTCAATTGTGTATTGGATATATATATATATAAATACTTAAATTTTTAAAATTTTAGAGGGCCCAGTGGTGTATCTCCGTCCATCTATATATATATATATAATTACTGAGCTCCAAATAACTCCGTCAGTGATCAAAACATCCTCAGTAATAACGAATAACAATGTAATAAACCCTCCTAAAGGACTATATGACTGAAAAGTTACATAAAGATTAATAGTTATACATGAAGATTAAGAGTAAAGTGTCATCCTTTTGTCTTTTTCGTGAAGATTATTTTGACAAAAATGAAAAGTTACATAACTTCTTTAAATATAAGTCTTCACAATCTCTGTTGGTAGTAAAATTGATCTGTCCTAAAGTTAGAGTCGACTCCAATGACCCAAATGACATCGTTTTAACTTTGCATTGGAGAACGGGGCCCTGATTTAGTACATTACCATTTTTAACCATTAGTTACATTAATAAAATGTTAATAAATATAATATTTTAAAAATTAAATAAACTCAAATAAACATATAAAATTACTTTAATTTGTTATTCTTTTATAAAACAATATCCTATAATATATACATAATCTCTTATACAGGTACCAATCTTTGTTTCTAAACTTGAATGTACTTAATAAAAAAATAAGCAATTTTAACATTTTTAAATGTATAGATTAATTCTTAATATGACTATATATTTGAAAAATAAATTTTTATTTAAATAAAAATTTATTAACAACTCTTAATGTTTTAGTATTGATAAATACTTGTTCTTATTATGATAAAATAAAATTTTAATAACAATCTCTTAATTTTTTAGTATTGATAAATACTTATTCTTATTATGTATTAACTTTCATGCTAGGGTGCTCTTTACATATATATCTAGAGACTAGAGAGAGGGGTACGAGCCTCTACGAAACTTCGTCAATCAATATATTTCCACACCAAAGATTTTCACGTCAAAGACTAAACAAGTGGTTTGAAATTTTAATAATGAATAAAAGTCTAACCGATAAAATCTTGAATCGATTTATTATTTGATTCATTTTATTTTAATAATATTTATTTTTTTAAAATAATAAGTTTGTTAATTAACTTATCTAAATTAATTTTTATTTAACAATTTCTTTTTTAATTAAATTTTAAGTTCTCCGATTTCTTCTTTAATCTTATTTTAAAATTTTAAAAATATTTTATTTTATTTTATACCAATTTTATAACAATCTAAACCTCTTTATTTATTGGATTAATTTTTGATTTAATTTTGAAAATATTAAAATTTACCATGATCCGTTAATTTCATAACATAATCATAATTTTTTATTATATTATAAGACCTCTAAATTATAGATTATCACCACTCATGATCTACTTCATATTATTCATTTCATTAATTTATATAACTAAATAATTTTTAACATAAGATTGCCATATACATTTATATGTAACGATGCACCAAACCAAATAATTATAAATAATATATTTATTATTTTTAATATTGATAGAAACCCATTCACACCGATAATATAGCTATTTAGCTTTTTCCGTTTATGAAAAGAATCTGTATAACCAAATAGTTTATGTCATAAGATTACAATATATACATATATATATGAAGTACTTAATATATATATTACACACACACACATATATGAAGTACTTAATTTAGTAAAAACAAGATCAATGCACCCAACCAAACCCTAACATAAGAAACTAAGTATAAGGAATTTTGGTAAAGGCAAGAATAAAAAAGGTATTTGTAATTATTTATTGGGGATGACTTGGTGACCCGCGTTCATGGCCATCTATGGCTTACAAGTTTTTAACTAATAATGATATTATTATCTTTTATTATTTAATGACTTGCAGACAATTTTCTTATTTCTTATTTATCTAATTCTCCAGAAATATAATATTCGTCAAGAACCAGCAACGGTTACATTTAGTCTACAAAGGACATACATCATGCCAAAAAGAAATGTTATTAGAAGCACATTAATGGATTCAAAACAGCCAAAAGCTAGCTAGCTCCGCACGTTCAACCCAAAGACAAGCTTCACTTAGGTACATATCTGCGAACTTATTTCAAGTAAAAAGAAAGGACCATAACAGAACTAGCATGCAATCCCAAATTATGGGAACTGCTGCCACTTTATGGTCCTTTATCATTTGATCCTGATGGTGACATAACCGCGGGAGAGAGAGGGATACTGTACTTCTGAAGATGAGCCAGTACTTTTGGTTTGGTATATCCAAGCCCTAACAAAAGTAAACGGCTATCGATCTTTTTTTGAGTAGCCATTGCTCTTGCCTCAACTGACCTACTTCCTGCAATCATGAGTACCATCAGAAGCACAGCCACATATCTTTGATTTTCCATCTGACATATATATAGAGATATAGGTATAGATATAGATATATCCCTGGATACTGAAATTCCAATATGGAGAGGAGAGTAGTTATAGAAGTTGTCTTGTTGCTTCTTGTAAGGAGCTCTATGTATATATCTATATATATATATGAGTGTGAAGGACGGAAAGGGCCATTGGCTTCTACGAACTTTCATCAGTCAATATATTTGACTTTTCGTGTCAAACAACAAGATTCTATAATACATACGTAATCTCATATGCATGCATTGAAGCAGAAGCACAATTGGTAGAAAAAGTTGGAGAAGGCAACAATTCAGCCTCATCAAGCTTGGCTTCAAACAGATTTTTTAATATAATTAGGACATCCAGTATGATAACAATCGGTTCTCTTTATATAGCAATAGGGTAACAATTGAATTAGGTCATATGCGCTAACCACTAAACTTAAAATTATTGTAACAAGAACAATCTATATATAATTAATATAGAAAACTCAAAACTGTGAAAGTCAAAGATGAACACTAATGAGATACATATCTATAAACTTATTTGATAAAAAAAGAAGAGCAACAAGCCAAGTCAAGTTTATAACTCCTTTTTTCTCTCCACACTTTTACTCTGGCCTCTCTCTTCTCGAATTACCTTCTTACCCCTGCCTCACCTTTCTGGGCCACTCTTTTTCTCGTGAACGCTTTCACAGGGACTTTTTGGTTCTCTCAAGAGAAGCGTTGCTTGAATCTTCGGCTAACAAGAAAATAGCGGCAACAGAAGCAACTAGGAAAACTCTGATGCAAACACGAGAAGGAGTATGGCGAAATAAGCTGAGAATCTAGCACAACAAGGGCTCTCTTGGTCACTACCAAAATGTCCTGAAGGATGGCGTGTTAACTGCTCCGATTGAGTTGTTGAAGGCTGGGGCACAAGCATAGTCGGCAGCGTTGGTTGGGTTTTTCTAGTCTAAAACGCCAACCTTCTCTGCGGTGAACGCCTTGGCTGTGGCCAAATTGAGCAAAAAAGGGTTGCAAAAAGCCCTCGGATTCTCTTTCTCATTTTTCATTTACCAACCTTATTCTATTTCATCTTAACTATTTATTTATGTAGGTCTCATATAAATGAATAATTGAGATAAAATAAGACAGAATTGACATATAAAAAATAAGACAAAAGATCATAATCTTACGTAAATGAATAGTTAAGATAAAATAGGGCAGAGTTAGTATATAAAAAATGAGACAAAAGATTATGTCCCTGAATTATGTCCCTGCAACACTCTTTCGCAACAGGCTGTTTTAAGATGACATGTCTAACCTAACAGGCTGACAGACTTACAAAGTGTATTCGTTCCATCTTAATTGGAAAAAATCTTCGAAACACTCTCACAAGATATGAAGTGTAGATGTCATATCTAACCTGTTTTAAGGCCCCTCGAATCTTTTGTGCTAGTAACTCTGGCCTAACCTTCTCCTAGTCTATCCTAAACATCTATTTATATAAGACCTACATAAATAAATGACTAGGATGAACTATGATAGATCGTTAAGCCAGGATTACTGGCACAGAGAATCACATCCCGTTTTAAGGTGTAACTTTAATTAGTTTTTTTCTTCTTTTTATTAGTATTCTTGTTAGTATAGATTCAAGTTGAACCATGTATTTTGTAGAATTAGCTTTGTATAAAGTTAATCCATTATTTATTTTCCAAACAAAACAAGCCAATAGCATACAAGAAGGATGCTATATCAATTTGTGTCAGACTCGATTTAAAATTAATTAATACAATTTGAATTAATCAAATTTCAGTTTTAAATTAGAAAAAATCAACTAATTTAAGTTAACTTGATCAGGTTGAAAAATTAAAAAAGTGGTCAAAGTTAAACCATAAGGGATTAGCCTATTGACATGTATAGTTACAAACCTAGATTATGGGAATCGTGGCTATTAAGGTGTTATTTTTAATATTTTTATTTATCAAAATCTTAAAAATGTTGATACGAATTCAATCAATTTTTTTACACTATATTTTAATTTAACTTGCTCCATCCAGTTGATAAGAATTCCCAAATTTTACCATTAAAATGCTATACAGTTACTTCAGCGCTACTCTTAAATGTGAAACAAGCCTTAATTTTTACTTTATTGATTTGATATTAGCCTTATCATGTCCTAGCTTTTGTCACTTTGAGGAATACTTTGTCAAAGGACTTATCATTAATTTGGAAGCATTCACGTTTTCTTGAAATTTGAGTTCCTGTCACTTTTTTAAGGTTCTGACTTCGAACTCTTAAAATCTGTAGAATACGAGCAATTGAAAATTACTCTATTCCAAGTAACACGTTTTAGAAGCTAATTCGTACTAGCTTTGACGAAAGGCATCCCGTTCCCACCCCCTTTTCACCTCTAAACTTAAGCTATATAATAAAATATGACTTATAACATAGGAAACTGATCTGATAAGAGAGACCAACAAAAAGAAAGGAAAAAAAAAACTTTCACATAACCCTAATTACGGGAACTACAACGACGTTATGGCCATGGAATTTAGTTTGGTCCTAAACATGTCTATTTATATTGTTTTTGGTACTGATGGTGTTCGCATGGGCAACCATTTTGTGTTTTATGTTTGTTGTAAGGTGCTCTTTATAGTTTATACACGTAGAGACTAGAGAGAGTGGCGTGTAAAGTGGAAAGGCCTGCTGGCTTCCACGATCTTTCATCAATTACTATGTTTCCACGCAAGAACTTTCGCCGGAAAGACTTTTACCGTGATCAGTTAATCTTATAATATATTATTATTTTGTGAGAACTTTAAATTATAGATGATCACTATTTAATCTTGTTCATTTCATTAATTTGTATAACTAAATAATTTATAATACAAACTTATAAAAAATATATATATAAATGGTTTGGGTGGGCCCGTACTATTAGATTTTGTCTCCTTTAGTCACGTCGAGTTCTAGATTTAGCCCCTCTCTTGTAGGGAGTCGAACCTGTGATCTCAGGGTTTGTTGGGTGCACCAAATCAAACTATAATATAAGGAACTAATTATATGATTAATGAGTAATTGATAAAATATAATTGTAAATATTGCTTTCTATTATTTATAACATCACCGATAACGTAGCCTTTTCCATTATTTAAAAGGAGATTTATTTGGCAAGTATAAAAGATATAAGATCTTAAGTAGCTAGCTTTCATGAACCTTAACAGCCATCACCTTCAATGTCCAATAAATGTATAACATACTTATTAATATGTGTTGACTTGAGATTCACTGAGAAGCATCAAAGTGGGTGAGGTTCAGTAGGACTTAGGAGCTGGAAATAGGAGAGACGCAAGTGCTTTCACGTCAAAGACTAAAAAGTCCAGTCATCAAAAAAAATTAGGTAGAAAACTCGTGTGGGAATTATCTATATTTCATCATTTTACTAAAATAAGATACTATAAAATTAAGATAAGATACATTAGTAAATTTATATAAAAAAATTTAATTAAATTTTATAAAATTTTAATTAAAATTTAACAATTTTAAATTTATAAATTGACCCTTTACTTTAATATTTATTTACAAAATAATATCTGAAAACTATTTATTGATTGTCATTTATTTTTAGTGACAGATACTGTAAAATTAGTTTTTCCTCGTAGCCAACTTATCCTGTATATAAAAACATCTGTCTATAGTCTTTTCGTTCATTAGTTCAGCATCGATCAAAAGCTTCTTGAGCATAGTAACCGTTTTCTTCGTCGTTCTTCTTTACAGCTCTTCTAGGGCTTTCATTGTGATCATTTCTTTGTAGCTGTTTGTTCATGGTATCGGAGCATAGATCCCACCATCTCCATCTTTAATCAATTTCTTGAGTTTTTTTGTTCTTTTTTTCTCTCGAGCTATGGCAGATCGAACAGATCCAGCTGTTGTTGAGGAAAATGCAGTTACCCACACTATACAATCTACTAGATCTAAGAAGGATCCATTGTTGTTGCAATCATCTGATAATCCAGGTGTGAGTTTAGTCACTGATGACGTGTCAAACTAACAAAAATAAATTCCTACTCTAGAACACTTAAGCGAGTAAAGTGGTAAATAGGGTCGAACCACAGAGACCAACGAAGTAATTATTTATTTGTGTGAAATCAAAAATAAAAATAAAAATAAAACAGATAAAAAATAAAAATAAAAATAATTCGATTTGAGAATGATTGATTTTAGAAACACGAAATCACGCAAGAAGAAATTAAAAATAAGATTGAAAATAATATGAAT
>JANJEY010000236.1:2266605-2288090 GCA_024703695.1 Erythroxylum cataractarum
CACCTTTATCGTGGGATACGTGTCGGAGCGACCTTCGGGCGTCCCGATGTGTACCCTACGGTGAGGGGGCGCTACATCCAACACTAGTCAACTATCATGTCACAAGTCAACCAATAATATCAGATCTGTCAGTTCATGCCAAGACAAGTCGACCAACACGTTGCAAGTCGACTAAAAACAACAAACCCGTAAGTTGGATAAATGGACTAGTCGACTATCATCACACTAGTCGACTATTCGAATAGCGGAGCAAAAAATTAAAAAAAAACGTAAGTGATAGTCGACTGATACTTTGAAGATAAGTTGACTATAATGTACTAGTCGACTATTACACCTCGACTAGTCGACTATCAGGTGCAGCTAAACAAAATCTGACTGAGTCAATTGATTACAAACGGGAGGAAAATCATACTACAACGGATATGAGCAATCTATAATAGATAGAAGAATTCCACAATGTCTAGAAAGCATCTGGAAGCCTGCAAATAAATATTGGAACATCAAATGATCGAATATACAAGTCCAAAGTGAAGAAACGTCACTTAGTTCCATATTTGCTCTAAATTTTGCTCTTAGTTTATTCTTAATTCTATTCAGCTATGCTGAGCATTATCATTTCAATTTTCTATCATTGTGATTATTGTGAGTTGAGTGATTAGAGAAGAATCACTTGTGAGGTAGAATCACTTGTGAGGTAGAATTTGTGCCGGAAAATAGATCGATTGTGAGGTGTAGCTTGAAACAGAATTCAAGTGGTGTAGAAAAGTTCACACTGAACTAAAAAGTATACAGTAAAATGTTTTGCCAAAATCCTAAGTGGGATCTTAGGTAGAGGATGTATATATTAGCATCGAATCTCTATAAAAACAGTGTTTGCTTTTCTTCCCGACTTTCTTTATTTAATTTGATTAGTTGTTAGTGTGTATTAACTATTTGTTTTTGTAGAACTTTGCGAAAAAGATTCAAAGATCTATTCACCCCCTTTTTTAGATCATTTTCAGTATTAAAATGAGTTTAAACTCAATTAAAATTTAAAAATCCATAATATTCACGCCCTGTACCCAGTTTGGTCCGCTCTAAGCATATGCTGGGCCTAAAGTAAATTAAAAGTAAAATCAGTTTCGAATCCGCTTAAACCCGGTCCGGCCCATGAACAAGAACATCTTGACACGACACCGCTTTAAAGAGCTTTGTCATGTCATGTGAATAAAGATCGAAACTTCAAACCCTAAAACTCCATACTCATTTGTTACAGGCTCTTACATTTCTGCGTCTCTTTTACTTCTAGAATCTGAGAATTTTCCACTTCAAGGTTTGATTTTCCTCTAATTTCGACGATCTTTTCTTCTTTGGTTTTAATAAAAATTCTACGCTTCGTTTCTGTTTTCTGGTTACCGCTATTCGTTTTCTTTCATTTTTCCCGCGTTTTCTGAGCTGCCAAAAGGACTTCCTGTGCCTTCTTTCCTTTTTGAATGTGTCCAGCTATAAGTTTTATTTTGCGGTTATAAATCGACCGAGCGTTTATTTCGGATTTG
This sequence comes from Erythroxylum cataractarum, assembly GCA_024703695.1. NCBI lineage: Eukaryota > Viridiplantae > Streptophyta > Magnoliopsida > Malpighiales > Erythroxylaceae > Erythroxylum > Erythroxylum cataractarum. Next base: position 2,268,141 of record JANJEY010000236.1, read on the forward strand.
CAATGATATTCTATTTGTTGGCTATGTTGTTTACTTTGGGTTATGGATTCTGGGCGTTAGAAAGGAAATGTATTGAACCAAGTCGATCAAAGTTAGTAGTATGAAGTAAAAACTGTATTACAGCTTGGGCTCTGTTTTTACATTTTGAAGATATCTTATTTTCTTTTAGATCTTTTTTTATCTTGTTTTTCCCGTTATTGATTTGAGTAGTTACTCATCATTGATTTTAGGGTTTTCTGAGGCTTTTTACATTTCAAAAGTTAAATTAATTATCAGTTTGTGTCCATTAATTCGTGATTTTACTATACTGTTAATAGAAGATAAAGAGATTTTGCTTAAAAAACCCCTAGGTTTGTTAATGATCTAATAACAACCATATAATATTCTCTAAAATATTGATGCTGGATTATTGTATGAGATGTTTGCTTTAGATTGGTATTGACTACATGTTGTACTACTCTATTTACAGAAACCATGGCAGACGATGCTCCAACTGAAGTAACTGATGAAGTGGCAGAAGTAAGTTGCTCTCCCTTTTGTTCTCATGTAATAAAGTGGATTGTGTAAAATGATTTTGAACATGATGGAGTTTTTGTTGTAGCTTGCCCCCTTTGATGCCACTAAGAAAAAGAAGAAGAAGAAGTCCACTCTTCAAGATCTTTCTGATGATTCTGTGGACAAACTGGCTGAGAAAACTGAATCTTTGTCCGGTATCTTCCTTTACGATCTTTGCTATGTTATTTAGCAAGTTTTTTGGGATGATCAATGTGCTATGAATGCCCTTTTTCTTTCTTTTCTACTTATTTCCTCTTTGAAATTGCAGTGTCTGATGGACTTGAGAGTAATTTTGTTGGTTTGAAGAAGAAGAAGAAGAAGCCTGTGAGTCTAAATGCATTTGATGAATCCATGGGCCATGGGTTTGTAAATTTTGCATTGTATTCCTATTTACAGCTTCACAAACAAATGACTTTTGGAGATCCGATTGACATTACAGGTAGAAAGTGGTCTTTTGAATGAGGAGGCAGGGGATGCTGGAGATAGTTTGGATGGTAATATATAAAATTAGTGACTTGTGTGATTATTAGTGTATATTTTTCCATAACTTTGTTAAACATTAGTAATTGATTCTAACTCTGTTCCTTTGTTTGACAATCTAGATCACGCAGATGAGGATGAGCAAGGTGAAGGGATATCTCTACAACAGCAGCGTTATCCTTGGGAAGGAAGTGACCGGGATTATGAATACGAAGAGGTAAAATGATATTTCAATGGAACTAATCCTTTTAAACTAGGGGAGAAAAGAAAGCTTGTTAAAAGCATGCTATTAGTTGGTGCTGGTGCTAGGAATTATGGTATAGGTCTTTATGTTTCTGGGTACTATCGTTTGAATTATTGTTCAGCTTCCACACACCTATGTAGAAAACATACATGTACATCCATCACAGTTATAATAATGCAAAAAGAACAAAGAATCCTTTCATACTTCTGTCTCTATATTTTGACTGATCCTATACCTGTATTATTGACGTGAGTGTGTGGGCTTTGAAGTTTAGAGACCAAGACTTTCTTGTATCACTATCCCCATAATTTGTCATATTTCCAACTTTTGTGATATACATTTCTTTCATTTTAAGATCTGTTATGTATAACTTTTATAGAACTTTGTTCCCAAGATGGAAGCTAGAACACCCTTGCAATCAGTGTGAACTTTTAACTTCCTTTGAGTTTTCATGCAATATGTCTACCTGTTGGTGGATGGTATGCAGCCATTTTCTTTATCTTTATGCTATATTGGACTAACACAACTATCTTTTTGCTGCATCATATGAACAGCTCCTTGGTAGGGTATTTAACATTTTGCGTGAGAACAATCCAGAGCTCGCTGGGGATAGGCGTAGAACTGTTATGAGGCCACCACAGGTTCTTCGTGAGGGAACAAAGAAGACTGTATTTGTGAATTTCATGGATTTATGCAAGACGTATGCTTTTATAATATCTTCTTTAACCTTTTTCTTTTGAAATACAGTCGTAATGAATTTATTAATGTAAGAAAGAAGAATAGTTATATACTAAAATGACACACACATATATATATATGTATATATATATATATATTTGATATTTATGCACTTGTGAGGAGATTTAAAATCCCATTGTTGTGAAAATGAATAGTGTGTACTGATTGTTTATAGAAATCGTGGAGTAATTCATAAGGAAAGAGAACATATGAGGCATCTTCTGACTGCACTACCATGTTGCTCATAAAGATAATTGTTTATGATCTTTTTCTAGGAAACTAAAGTTTCATTTCATCCTCCCTTCTTTGGTGGATTAAAATATGCAGGATGCATCGGCAGCCAGATCATGTTATGGCTTTTTTGCTTGCTGAACTGGGGACAAGCGGATCTCTTGATGGCCAGCAAAGGTTAGTTGTGAAGGGAAGATTTGCGCCCAAAAATTTTGAGGGGATACTGCGTCGTTATATCAGTGAGTAGCTTTTTCTTTTTTTAATTGATCCATCATATTCTGGGTTTATTGTCAATTGGTTCCTTCCCTCTTGTTATTGGCGTCACACACAGCTTTTTCTTCTACATTATTGACAGATGAATATGTCATTTGTATCGGGTGCAAAAGTCCTGATACTATATTATCTAAGGAGAACCGTCTATTCTTCCTCAGATGTGAGAAGGTAATGGTTTATATATCCCTGCATTTCCTTTCCCTTTCCAGTGTCATTTAAATCTCAAACCCTTCTCAGCCCCAAGCATTGACTTTTGCTAGCAGAGGGGGTGCCTGAGTGTTCGTTATAACATGATGCAATCATGGATCATATTTGATCTATTTTGACATCAAACACTCCTGAAAGTAAAGGTCTTGTACAAATTATTGGGATTGTACTACTATTTTCATCAAGTAATTTGATGATATGTGTGTTTAAGTAGGTAATGATGGACTGCAGTTAGACTGTCAAATCCTAGATTATACATGCAATAGTTCGTATAATTAATGATATTACATCACAGTGGATCTGTAAACTAACAAAACCTTGTTAAGATACTTGGGATAATTCTTAGATTTTGTGGGCATGGCTTTGTTCTCTCAAAAACTTTATTAAGATTTGTGAAAGTAGTATGGCGTTGACAGGCTTTGTTGGTAGTGTCGTAGAGAAGATAGTTTTCAAATGTTCTCTTAAGAAGGCCGGTGATGACTGAATATTTGCCTACATTGTCAGATTCTCTCGTATGACAGATACATATTGAAATTTGCTCTGAGGCCAAATTAAAACCCTTGATGTGGCTTTAACAGCATTGTTAAAGTAGAAGTACTTGCATTAATGAACTTAAATAATTTGATGAGATTGATATGGTTTTTATGTCTTCAAGAGAATTTGATATTATGTTCAAAACCAGCTGAAGCAGTTTATGATGGTGCACGTGCTGCAGTTATGGAATGTCATAACCTTTTTTATAGATATCTGGAAACAGTTATTAGGCTTTGTTCTTATAACATCATCATGGTGGTAAACCTAATTTTATTGGTGGAAGTGCTATGATTTTGCAACTGTTTTTGGGGCTACCTGAGAATATTATCTCAATTCCGATTGTTCTGTTAAGGAGGCCTGGGATAATAATTGATTTACCTACTTTGTCTGATCTCTGGTATGACGGATACATTATGTTTAGTTCTGAGGCCTTCTCGTTAGAATTAATGAAGTTAAATAATATTTGATGGTTGAATGAGATTGATTTGGCAGCTATTGTCATAAATGGAATTTGATATTGTGTTCAAAATCTGTTGAAGAAGCTTATAATTCATTAAGGTATATGGAACTGTTCTTAGGCCTTTATTCCTGCTACACCTGATGAAAGTGCTATGACTGTTAACTGTCTTTGGTGCTATCTGAGAGTCTTGTCTAAATTTAATAGTTTGCGACTGTTCTCTTAAGGAGGCCTAGGATGATCGATGATTTGCCTACATTGTCAGATCCTATGGTATGACAGATACATTTTGTTTTAGTTCTGAGGCCTTCTTATTAGGATATTATAGTTGGATTTAACAGCCATATTAATACTATAAGCGTTTGCAGTCCCCAGTTGGATTAAAGCAAAATAATTTGGTAGTTGAATGAGATAGATTTGATAGTTATTCTGCTTTACTAGCATGAAGTTTAAAATTATGCTGCCAAATAACTTACTGAGGAATAAGATGGTTGAAAGATGTCTTCATCGCCTGTTTGCACCTATTCTTAGAGTTTGTGGATATATCCCAAGTACCATAAATCGGTTACCGTTTGTCCTGAATGTTCCCCTTGTGTGTTGGATATTGATCTCTTGCATGATTGTCATGAATAACTCTTTTTTCCTTTTCGGGTTGAAACAATGAACAATATTATTACGACCATTTCTAAATGCAAGGGCATAATTTCGTTGTCAGTCCATTTTTGTTCAAGCTGGTTAGTTAACTGCTTATGTGAAGATCTTTCTACCATTACATAGATGTACTTTATCATTCATTTTAAATTTTGCAAATTCTTAATCAATGCCATTGATTTCCTAATCTATTTGCTACATGCAGTGCGGTTCTGGACGGTCAGTTGCGCCTATCAAAGCTGGTTTTGTTGCCCGTGTTGGCCGGAGAAATACTGGTGCTTGAGTTTCTAAGATGTCGTTTTGGTATCTCCTGTTGTTAATTCTGATTTTAGCCATAATTAGTAAGGCTTCTTGAGTACAAGTACAAGAAGTGCTCTTTTTGGGATGGCTGTATCTGGCTTTTCGTCCGTGCCGTATAAGTTGTTGCTTATACACAAAATCCAAATACTTTGCGAATGCAATGAGTCATATATGAGTTTTTCTTTGCATAATACTTGTTATCAGAGTGCGATGATATTGATTAAACTCAAATCTAATAATCATGAAACCTGACAGTTCAGAATTTGAGGAGCGTCACAATGCTGGAATGTGCGGAACTGGTCTTGTAGTTTCTATAATTTGACAATGAATTCAACCAGAGTGTTGGTACTGGTTTCTATAAAAGCATGGAAAGGAATGAAATGAAAAGAGTGAAAACTGATCGATCAGCTTGGGATTTATAGATGGCTTTTTGATGTGGGTAAAGAGAAAATGGAGGCATTCTGTCGAACAAAAGCGGAATGGTGCATTTTTGTTGTTGCATAGAACGCCATTGGAGAGCAGTTAGAGAAAAAGGAAGCTGATCTTTCCCACTGCCTTAAGGTATTAGTTGAGAAAATGTGAGGTGATCAGGGCAGTTGAAGTATATTGATAGAGATTTATCAGTGTTATATATATTTAGAAACTCGTCTTTTGATATATATATATATATATAGATATGATTTTAAGATTTTTTAAAAAATGAACAAATGAAATCTACTGCTAAACTGACCCTGCGAATTGTTACACAACAAAAATTTATGGTAACAAAAACAAGAACAGGATCTTATAAAATGGAAACTAAAAGGAGTTTCAGACAGAAATTAAACCATGTATAATATCAAAAGTTATCTTGTCAAAGCTCGTCATGACGGCTTACACCTCCATGATCATCTTCTGAAAGTTTCTCTTTAACTTTGTCTGCTGTCTTGTGTACCGCACCTTCCACAGCTTCTGCAGCAGTTTTAGCAGACTCCTGTGCTGTCTTCTTGCTTCTCTCAAAACTCTTCTCTGCTGCCTCCTTCATTCTGCCTGCAGTCCCACCACTCCCACTGTTTCCACCTCCAGAATTCACCTCTGAACCTCTAAAGCTGTCAAACAAAACTACCATCAATCATCAACTCAAAAGCTGTCCCAAAACCAGAACACAAATCGTGATGATGAGAACTCATGTCAGTCTTACTCTAAATTTGGTGTGAAGTACTTGAACTGCACGTCGCGAATAATGGTTTTGAATTTCTCCCAGGAACTTTTGTGGGATTTCTTGAACATAGAGATTGTGTCAATCACCATCTTTGCAAGAGGTTGCTTCTCTTGCATGTTTACGACTCTGTGTTGCCCTCCCTCGCCAACAACTGGAAGAACTTGAAGGAAGATGATGATGATGATGAGCAACAGAAGGATTAGTGCTCCGCTTCTGATTCGTAAACATTCAGCCATCATGAAGATAATGATGTTCTTAGACCAGGATGGATCTAGTTTTGTATAGAAGCCTGAGTGGTTGTGAAGTATTTTCGCATTCTATGTACTGAAAAGAGTTACGTGGTGTGTGGCACCTTTCTTGTAGGTTTCCTCAACTGTAACACTCCAAACGTGGTGGAGAACTTCAAAACAGGGAATAAGAATTTTTTTAAAATTATATATATATGTACACACAAATTAATAACAAAATGTATAAAATCAATTTATTTAATACTTTAGTGTTCTTTTATTATTAATGTTTTAGAGAGAAGAGTTCAGGTTTTATTAAATATTAAAAAGTTGAAATTAAATTGAACAAAATTGAAAGTTAGGTTTTACAAATAATCTTTGATTTGCAAATATTAAAAAAAAAGAGGAAAATAATAAGAGTAATTTTTGCTTTTTTATAATTTTTCTAAAATTATGAAAATCATCTCTTTCTTGAAAAAAAGATACATCATGATCAAGTTATTAAAAAAATGCATTTTATTGATTAAAAAGTTTTTGGAACATACACTAAAAGCTTCAGAAAAAAAGGTGAAATTTTCTAGATTTACGTTTTTCTTGAAAATTTTCTACATTTTTAAAAAGTTACTAACAAATTTAAGGGCTAACACTTAAATTAATACTAATGACTTATGGTTTTGAGAGCGATTAATGAAACAGTTTGTTTAGGTTGTGATTATTCTAATCAATGTTTTAAAAATTAGAAAAGAAATTAAACTAGTAAAACAAAAAGTCAAAAGACTCTATTGATATTAAATCATCATAAAATCAGTTAATAGTAAATAAAATCAAATAATTTAAAAAAATTTGAAAAAATTGTTTTTATCTATCCAAAATTTTAAAAGTTAACTAAAAATTGTTAAATAAAATTTAATCAGTTTATTTTCATTTAAAAAATTGGTTAATTTATAAAAATTAATCAATTAAATAATAAATTGATTAATTTTAAGAATAAAAATTATTAAACTAAATTGACCTAAAAAAGTTAGAAATCAAACTTAAAAGTTAATTTTAACTATTTTATTATTATTTATAAATTTATCTGATTTTAGAATTTGGATAATCATTATGCAAATTTTTTTTATTATCAGGTATTATTAAAAAAGTTTTTAATATTCAGCAATTTGAAAAAAAATTAAAGGAGTAAAATTTATAAAGTGTTGAGTTCAAAGGTTAAATATGATTTTAAAAGGGCACATTTATGAATTCTAATTTGGCATAAAATATAAACATGGTATGAAGCCATTTACAAGTTATAATTAACTAATAATTCAAAATTTTCCAACGACACCATCCTAAAAAAAATTAAAAAATTACAAATTTTACGACTTAGTAAATTTTTAAAAATTTTGAATTTTAGAAAATTTCAATTTATGATTATTGATTAAATGCTTTTTTTTAAAACGGTAAAACCCACAACCGCTATCATTTAAATGCTTACTAATTAAACCTTCGAATTGACATAATAATCTACAAATCACACCAATCAGGTATTTCACACTAGACAAGCCCTATACGAAAGACTCAATCGAGAGGGTATAAATAGGCTCGATCGATCATTGATATGTTTTCACATAAAAATTTAAGAATTTTTTTAAATTTAAAAGTATTAAAAATCTATAATTTTAAAGATTAAAAAGTTTTCTTAAAATTAACCAAACATGAGCTTTTATTTTTATTATTATCACAGGTTGCATCCAAGTAGAAAAGCTCTAGTGCACTCTCAGGCTTTGACACAGCAGTTAAAGTAGCTGAAGATGCTCCTCCTTCCCTGTTGAAACAAAACATACCACCAACACCAGAGAATCAGAACAAAAGTTACCTAACACATTCTCTGGCATGAACTGAGAAAATAAAGCTGAATTATAGAAAAATACAAAGTTATCAGTTAATAGATTCTGTTCTGCGGCATGTGATGTGCCATGTTCTCTTCCCTATAGCCTCAAAAAAGTTGAAGGAAATGAAGCCAAGGGAAGCATATCTGTCACTGAAAAACCATATTCTATGGACCAAAGCTTCCATTGCATGTGCACCACTTGAGAAGTGCGTGTACCGAAAGTTATATGTAGAAGAGGATGACCCTCACTTCCCTACGTGGGAGGGCACACATCTCTATAATGCAAGTACCTCCTAAAGGAAGTTATATCACTTCCCTACGTGGGAGGGCACACATCTCTATAATGCAAGTACCTCCTAAAGGAAGTTATCTTATAGTCTATAGGTCGAATTCTGAAACATGGGATTTATCGGTTTAATGATTTAAAATCAGGTGATGATCTCCAGTCAACTAATTATTTGAAAATCCAAACGATTAAGACCCAAGAAGTTCGAGGAATTAGTCATAAGAGATCTCATTAGAAGAGGCAACAGACTAAGTCGAACTTATGCATACTAAGGTTCGGACTCAAGTTTGAAAAAGAAATTTAATCAAATGACAATCCTGATCCAAGTTATTATTTGAAAATCCTAAGACATTAAGAAGTTCAATCAACTAGTCATTAGAGAATCTATTGAGGGTGGAAACAAGCTTGGCTGAACTTATGTAATCTGAAGTCTGAACTTGAGAGTAACATAGAATTCTAAATCCAAACTCGATCGAGTCCAGATACAAGAGTCAGAACCCGAAGAGTTTTGTCAAATCAAAACCTGATCAAATAAGACTAAACTCAGGTTTTTATGCCATGCCTAGAATCTGTGCAAACCTTGAAAGTTCTTAGATAATAACCTCCTAACAATTCTCTTCCAAGTTCCAAATTAGGCAATAAGAGAATTTTCTGAACTACCCTTCTCTTTCCATTACCTTAGTTAGGCAAATATCTTATAAAGAACTGCCATAGTTAACTAGACTAAGTTTTCATTGGAAGCTTTATACTGTCTTTGCACTAGTTGCTACCAAGAACAACTCACTACCATAATTGATTCACAAAATCTCCACCAACCCCACCACGTTTATGCCACTATCATTTTATTAATAACTATCAACACTGCTTCTTATAGTTGTATCTGTACTTGATGCTTCTGATTAAACTATGCAATGGAATCTTACAGTGGGCGAGTGTTCGTGATTCTGATGGTAATGTTGATGATCATTTCTGTGTTCAGCTTCAGGCATGGTGGCTGTAGGGTTAATGAACTCGTCTTCATTGCCAAGACTGGCTCTTGTGGCGTCCTTCTTGTTCTGCTTTCGCATTTCTCTGATCTTTGAGAAATCCACGGAGTAGTCTGGCACTTGACCCTTCTGATCCCAATCTCCAAACTGTGGAACTGAAAGCCAAGGACCATTTTTCTGCAGAACAAGCTAAGTTCATCAGACAATACTAAGAACAACATATACATTAAAGTTTGCTAGTTCATCATCAACTTCATCAAAACTAATGACATAGACATTGCAGCTTAGGCTCTCAATTTCATGTTTCATTATCTGAATATGTATTGGTACTTTTTAGAATTCCAATCTCTATGCAAATTTGGTTCGATGGAGTACATATGCCACAGATTCTCGAGTTTGAAAGAACTGTAGACAAAACTTTCTGACTCAGGAAGTTGGAAAATGAAGCAAGATCGTTAAACTGTTTTTAGGTTACAGATTAATCTAAAAGGAGTTTCAGAACCAAAACATTCACTTGAAACGTAGATTTTAGCTTCAAGAAGTTTTAACAAATTCTTCACACACCCACTCATGGAAAGGAACAAACAGATGCAGCAGAATCTCAAGAACAAAAAAAACTAACAAAAACCATACCAAGTTTATTCCTTTTTAAGACTAAGAGAAGAAAGAAAGGCAAGTCCTTTTCTCTTCTTTCAGTTTGCTTTCATGGTAAACAAACAGCAAATCAAGAAGCAGAGTCAACCACAAAAACACAGATAAAGGCCATAGAAGAGAGAAAGAGAGAGTACCCCTTTTCCACCCTCCATGAGAAGCTACAAGATCTCCAAAGAAACGGACCAAAAAGCTTTAAAAATACTCTACAGCTGTGGTGGACAAGTACTCCAGATAAGAATTACCTACACTGCAACTAAAAGCAGAACTCTGTAAAGCTTTACATATGGATTCTACTCCTAATATATGAAGCAGAAGAAGAAAAATGAGTGAAGCTTACAGCAAGAAGACAGCTTGACTACTACTACTACCATTCCAATTTCCTAGCTTTCGACAAGAAAGATCGATGGTTCGTTTTCCAAAACACGTATTGGCCTTTTTCTTCTCTTTATGTTGTATTTTACAGAAATGGGTTTCTCTTACACCTTTTATTACGAATTTGCCCTTTACTGTCAATGTCTTTCGTTCCATGTACTTTCGTGTAAGAACTGATCACTTCGAACTGTCTCTTACGGACATCCAAGAGTATCGCTGTTGAGCATAACACTACGTCGTTTCATGTTAACCTTAAAAGCATATAAAGGGAAATAGTTTTTTTTTTATAGAAAGGTAAACATTGACCACATAAAGAAATATATTTATTATCTTATTATTAAAAAATATTTCAAAATATAATTATTTTGATTTAGCTATAGATTAATGGGTACATAATTATGATTACTCTCTCAAATTAATAAATAAATAGTAGATAAATCCTTAAAGAATAATAATAGATAGTCTATATAATTTAAATTTGATCCACATAGGCTTGACAATCAGACTCGGGATTAAGTTGGCCTATCTTAAAGTTAACAAAATCAATCTTCCAAATTGCCCATATCCAACTCAATCTAAAGCTTTATATTTATTTTAAAAATGATGTTATTTTTTGTTTTTACTTTAAAAGTAAAAAAATTTGGCCGAGTTAAATTGAATGGGGCTTTTAGTTGATCAAATCTCAGGCTGCACTTGAGTCTCAACAAAAGTTGTCAGACCAAGCTTAGACCTAGATGAGCTTGGCCCATCCCGGCTTATTGTTACCCCTAAGTCCATGTTTCAATTCGATGCGAAATATGACTTCACTTAATTTCAAACCAAAGTAACAATCACATCTTAAATACTAATCTTATTTGGGTATTTACTTTACAAAAATGAAAGCTAAGGGGTCAATGTTATGTTAAATGACTTATATATTTGTCTCACACCAATTGTTTGATAAGGCAAAATAAACAAAAAGAGAAAGAAACTTGCGTTAGTGACAAACTTACCAACTTATTTACTTGCACCCATAAATAATTAAATAGTTAGAAACTCAATAATTGTTTTACATATAGTTTGGGTTCAATTATCAAAATGGTGATTAAATGTGTCTTAAACTATTATAATTTTTAAAATTTCTAACTATTATCATTTGTAATATATATTTTAAATAAATTAAATATGTCGTAAATATTAATCTAAAAATAAATATTCAAAATTTAAATATTCAAAGATTCATAAATAAAATAATACATTAGATCGAAATGTAAAGTTAACAAATCCATTTAAATTTAAATTTAAACTCAAATTCAAGGTTACCATATTTTTTCTTAAGTAACTATAATAAATTAATCAAATTAATGATCCAAAATTAATATATTAAAATCAAAGTTAATCAAATTTAGAAAAAAATGTAATTTGTGTCTATTACATCTTTTATAAGTTTGATAATAGATTAAAACGAATTGAATTTGAGGATGACCCTCTTGATATATAGCTTAAGATTAGTTTAAATTCATTAAGCCTGAGTCTAAAGCGTTTTGATTAAAAAAATAATGTAATTTTAATCTTAATTTTCTTATATTTCCAGTAGAAAAATAATATTATTTTGTGAAGATATCAAACTTTCATCCAACCTTTTAAACCTAAACTTTATCAATTTATATTCAACTCGTTAACTTCAGACTAAATCTAATTTAATTTGCCAAAATGCATACCTAACCTAAGACTAGAAAATTGCAGATTGGATCAAATTATGCATGAATGTGAGTCAATCCATTAATGGAACTAAGAAGATTTTTGAAAAAAAGAGCACGGGCTTGTGGTGGACGTTGATAGTGTAAGTGTCACGTCTTGGTATACACGTGGGTTGAAAACAGAGGTGCGAATGATGTTCCAAGCGTCCTCACATTGTTTGAGTCTTCCACTATTAGTCTTTAGTCTGCCACTATTCTATTAGTCTTTGACGTGAAAGCCCTTGCGTGGTAATATGTTGACCGGCGATGTTCCGTTCAGACTCACAACCTTCTCCCTGGTCTCTATATATGCAAAGAGCACCTTACCAGAACCATAAAACACAACACCTTTCTTCTATTACACTACTTTCTATTACTTAGTGGTTGACGTGAAAGTCCTTGCGTGGAAATACGTTGATTGATGAAGTTTCGTAGAGACTCACACCCTTCTCCCTGTTCTCTATATATATATGCAAAGAGCACCTTACCAGAACCATAAAACACAACACCTTTCTTCTATTACTCTACTTTCTCCATACTGAAATTTCAGTCCAGAGATAGAGCATATTGCTATATATATTTATATATATCTGATGGAAAATCAAAGGTATGTGACGCTGCTTCTGATAATACTCATGATTGCAAGTTGCAGGTCTGCGGAAGCAAGAGCAATGGTTACTCCGAAGAAGATTAATGGCGGCTTACATACGCGAGAACTTGGATATACCAAATCCAAATACTTCCTGACCGAGTCCAAGCCACAATCACCGTCAGGATCAAACCCACCAAGTACAAATTTAAATTTCGTTTTTTATTAAATTTTAGTTTAAACGAATAATAAATTTGTATTTATCTTTTTAAAAAACTTATATAAAACTTCTTTTTCAAATATATGTTCAAATTAAAAGTTATATATACATTTAAAATTTTTAAGAATTATTTAATTTTTTTATTTCATGCATTTAAATTTTAAAACAAAAGATCTTTAAAGTAAGATGCAAAAATTTGGTACCTGAATAAAAGATTACTTATATATTATAAGATATTATTTTATAAAAGGAATAACAAATTAAAGTATTATTTTAATATGTTTATTTAAGTGTTTAATTTTTAAAACTTTTTATTTATTAACATTTTATTAATGTGACTCGTGTGTTAAAAATGATAAAGGTGCGGGCCACTAGCTCCGAGACAAAGTTAAAGGAATGTCATTTGGATCGATGAAATTTCGGTGGAGCTTACTCTAACTTTAAGACGGACCGATTTTACTACCAACAAAGGATGTGAAGCTTTATATTTATAAACATTATGTAACTTTTCATTTTGTCAAAATATGTTTGAGTATTTTATTGTGGTCACTTATTTAATTTAAAAAAGTCATGAAAAATAAAAGACGACACTATTTATATTTAGTCCACATAGGCTTAACAATTAGGCTCAGGCCAACTTGGTCTATTCCTACTTGATATGAAGTCAACAAGTTATATAAAGTTTGACTAGATCTCAGGTCTATTTTTTTTTAAAATCAGGCCTCAACTTTAGGCTATCTAGATTTGACCTAACCTAAAGCCCAATAGCTATAAAGAAAATGACATTGTTTTGTTAAAAATGATATTGTCTTCTATTTTTATTGTTAAAAATAAAAATAAAATCAGGTAGATCTAGATCAAGTCCAACTTTGAGCTATTTGAACCAATCAAGCCTTAGGATGGACCTGGGTCTTACTAGAATACTATCATACAAAGGATGACCTTGGGCAAGCTCAACCCGACCCAAATCGACCCATTATCAACCCTATTTCTACAATTCGATTCAGTCGAATATGACTTGTTACAACTCCTAATTGGGAATTTTTACTAACGTTTAAGTTAATAGGTCAATTTTCAGTTAAACATCCGATATAGTTGACTCAAACTAAGTGTCCAATAAGATGAAATGACCAAAAAGAGAAAGAAACTTGCATTAGCAACAAATGGTACCAACTTTTTAAAGATTTGCAACCATAAATATTTAAATAGTATAATTTCATTAAAAATTTATATTATTATTGGCAGTTCAAAATTGATTTAAATATAGTTCAGGTTCAATCATCAAACAATTATTATTATTATTATTATGTTATTTAAAAATATAATTTCATCCAAGTCTTCTTAATGTCTATGAGTCTTAAATGCTAACCATAAATAAAAATAGGTGAAGTGAAGAAGATTCTTCACTTCTTCTACTAGTTTTTTTAACTATTATCATTTTTAATAATCTACTGATTACATATTACATATATATTAAATTGTCTTAAACATTATCCTAAAATTCAAAATTCAAAACTTAATTATTCAAAAATTAATAAATAAAAATAATAAATTAGGTGAAATTTAATTTGACCCGCTTTAAAGTTAACAAATTAATTCAAATTTAAATTTTAATTCAAAATCAAGCTCAACATATTTTAACTTAAGTGATTATAACAAATTAATCAAATATGATGATCCAAAATTAACATATTAAAATCAAATTTAATCAAAACTTGAAAAAATTGTTAAGACCTAATCCCTATTCCGTTTATTGTTTATAGGTTTGACAACAAATTGAGTGTATCCACTTGACCCACTTAATATAAAACTCTTTGATGTTAAAATTTCCATATTTATATATTGAAAATGATATTGATTTGAGAAGATAAACTAAAACAACATCGTTCAAATTAGATTTTACACATAAACTTGATTGACTAAACCTAATTTAATTTGCCAAAATGCATACCTAACTTGAGAGTACAAAATTGCATATTGGATCACATTATGCATGAATGTGAGTCAATCCATTAATGGAACTAAAAACATTCTTGAGTCTAAATCCAATCCAACATTGAAATGAAAAGTCCAACCCAATTCAACATTTGTATCCAAATATCATATTGAATTGAGTTAGATGAAGAATAATTGAACAAAAGGGTATGTTAGAATTATATAACGATAAGTTGATAGCTAAGTTAGTTAGTTATAGTCAGTGATGTTCTGTATAAATAACTCTTAATATGTTATATTGAGTAAGATTTTTAACCTTTTGCAATTCAGTTTCTATCATGGTATCAAAACATATGATTCCACTTCTCTTAGTTTTTCTGGATTCTTTCTACGAAATCCAGTCTTTCTTGCATTTTCTTTGTACACACCTAGAAATGTTATCATTTTTTAATCAATATTCCTTCTTTCTTCTTTCTTTATGCAAAACCTATTATTATGGCAAGTTTCAATACCTGGAATGCTAATAATGCTTCTGGTTCAACGTCAAAACCAGAAGATAATCCTTCCAGTTCTTACTATCTTTATGTAAACGAGAATTTGAAGCTTGTTCTTGTCTCTTCAGTTTTAACTGGTCCGAATTATCATCAATGGCATAGAGCCATAAAAATGTCACTTCTATCTAAGAATAAACTCAGCTTTGTCGATGGATCAATTCTGCAGCCATCTTGCACAGATCCATTGTTTATTCCTTGGGAAAGATGTACAAGTTTGGTACTTTCTTGGCTTATTCATTCTGTCTCCTCTTCTATTGCGCAGTCCATTATCTGGTTAGATTCTACATATGACATCTGGAACAAGCTCAAAGCTAGGTTTTCTCAAAGCAACTCTTATGCAATCTTCAACTTGAGATTTATACCTTTCAACAAGATGTTTTATCTATACATGAGTACTTCACCAAGCTAAAAATTTTGTGGGATGAATTGCAAATCTTACGTCCTTTCCCCTCTTGTTCGTGTAATCGTCAATGTTCTTGTGGTCTTTCCAAGAATATATGAGATTTTCATGAGAATGATTAGGTCATGGTTTTCATTAAGGGATTGAATGAAAACAATTCCACTGCAAAATCGCAAATTTTGTTGATGGATCCTTTATCTTCCTTAAATAAGGCGTTTTCTTTGGTTATTTAACAAGAAAGGCCTTTGATTTCTAACATCAATGCTTTAGCTGTTAAAGGTATTACTGCTTCTACATAACAAAAGTTCTTTACCAATTCAACACCACCGATTTGCATCCATTGTGGAAAGGAGAGTCATACCATTGACAGATGCTATAAGAAGCATGGGTATCCTATCAATATGAAGAATTCCAAGAAGTCTTCAAATCAGGTTTATGCTAATGCGGTGGATACTGATGATGCTAATAATAACTCAGCTGATTATCATACCCCTGAAAGTACAGAGGAACAGGTTTCTCATTTTCAATTCACTAAGGATCAGTATGATCAATTATTACAACTACTACAAGGGCTTCCATCTACTTCTCATCATGTTAATGCAGTGACTTTACCAAATCGTATACCACCAAAGTTAACTGCAGGTTTGATTTCTTCAAACCATGAGCTACCTCCACACATTTCTTTAAATATTGCTACTATGACTTATTCTCATTACAATGAATGGATTATTGATCCTGAAGCTACGGATCACCCAACCTATTTATTGGGGCTACGGATCACACAGCCTGCTCTTTAGCATTTTTCCATTCTTATAAATTGGTTCATTATGTTTATGTCCATCTTCCTAACAAATGTAGAGTTCGGGTTACTCATATTGGCACTGTTTATTTGAATGATTTTTTGAAACTTCTTAATGTTTTATATGTGCCAGAATTGACTTTTAATATTTTATCCATTAGTAAATTGGTTCATGATCTTTCTTGCTGCATAATTGTCTCATCCTCTCATTGTATAATCCAGAGCATCTAGCCATAGAAGATGATTGGGGTTATTGAGCATTCCCATGGATTATACAAGCTAGTTTCCAATGCTATTTTGCCTATTTGGACTGATGTTTTTGCTAATTATGTTACATGTAATAAAGACACTTCCATACTATGGCATAATAGGCTAGTCCATCTTTCTTTTCCTCATTTAAAACTGTTAGTTCCTTCTATTTCTTATATTAAGCCTTGTGAAATTTGTCATAAGTCTAAACAGAAACGATTCCCTTTCCCTATCAACACTTTTGTTAGCAATGTTCATTTTGATCTCATTCATATTGACATTTGGGGAGATAATTATGCTCCTACCTTTAAAGGGCATAAGTATTTTCTCACTATTGTAGATGATTTTAGTATATTTACTTGGATTTTTTAATGAAAAACAAATCTGAAGCAAGAACAATTATGTAGAATTTCGTTTCTTATGTTTTACTCAGTTTAGTAGTGCTGTCAAGTGTATTAGATCTGATAATGGACGAGAGTTTAATGTTCCATATTTTTATGAATCACACGACATAATTCATCAAACATCTTGTATTAAAACTGTTTAACAAAATAACATTGTCGAAAAAAAAAACATCAACATATTTTGAATGTGGCAAGAGCACTAAGATTTCAGGCAAACTTATCTATACATTTCTGGGGTGAATGTGTGCTGGATGTTAATTATTTGATCAACAGAATACCTACTTCTATTCTTAATAACATATCACCTTTTGAAGCATTATATTCTAAACCACCAAATTTTGATAATTTAATAGTTTGTGTTGTTTTGCTTTTGCTTTGAATCATTCTATATTACCAACAAATTTGATTCCAGAAGCATCAAATCTATTTTCTTTGGTTTCTCTCTAGGTGTTGAGGGTTTAAAACTTTTTGATCTTAAAGCTGAAAGGATTTTTACTTCTTGCGACGATTCCTTTTATGAACAAATATTTCCATTTTTCACACTAACCCATGCTTTGCAGATTTCTCAAAAGCCAAATAATGATCACATAATTCTGCCTTCCTCATCTGTTCAGTCGTTATTCAATGATATTCTACCTATTCCTGCTATTTCATTGTTGCCAGAAATGGTTGTCACCTTACCAGATTTTGTTTCAACATTACCAGTTGATATTACTTCATCGGTTCTTTCTCAACCTGTGACTAAGATTTTAGCTCTAGTTCCATGTCCACAACATCTGAATCGAAGCTTACGACAAAGCATTAGGACAAAGTCAAAGCTATAATACCTCACTGACTACAAGTGCATGGCTACTCAGAGAGTAAGTCCTCGTCAACTTTCTAATGTTTTCTCTTATTCTAAACTAACTCCTAAGCATTATGCGCTTACAGCTGTAGTTGATCAAGATCATGAGCCACAAACTTACAAACAAGCATTTACGTATGCATCTTGGAGACAAGCTATGACAACAGAAATAGAGGCACTACAACAAAATAATACTTGGGAGCTGGTCGATCTGCCAACAGGTAAAAACGCAATCAAGTGTAAGTAGGTCTTCAAAATCAAAAGGAAAGCAGATGGATCCGTGGAGCAATATAAGGCTCAGCTAGTTGCTAAAGGTTACACACAACAAGAAGGCTTGGATTTTTTGGATACTTTTAGTCTAGTGGCCAAAATGACGATAGTCCGATTTCTTCTTGTATTAGCAACAATCAAAGAGTGGCACTTACATCCACTTGACATCAACGATGCATTCCTTTATGGTGACCTTGATGAAGAAGTGTATATGCAGCTTCCTAAGGGTTATGATGGACAAAGCAACAAAGTTTGCAAATTGCTTAAATCTCTTTATGGCTTAAAATAGGCTAGTCGACAATGGAATGCTAAACTCACTTCAGCATTACTTCAATATGGTTTCAAGCAAGCTGCATCTGATCACTCTTTGTTTCTCAAAACAGGGAGTACAGGTTTCATGGCACTTTTGGTCTATGTGGATGATGTGAAGTGACAACTTGGAGGTAATTCACCATATCAAATAGCACCTACATGATGTGTTTACAATTAAGGATCTTGGCGAACTAAATTTTTTTCTTGGCCTTGATAAACAATTTCTGGAATCCATTCCGATATCCACACCTATTTTACAAGAGACGAAGCTCTTAAAGGATACAGGCCACAAATTGGAGGACGTTACTCAATATAGAAAATTAATTGGCAAACTTCAATACTTTACTACTGGATCAAACATCGCGTTTGTTGTTCAACAATTGGCACAGTTTCTTGATTCTCCTACTTTGGATCACTTGGCTACTGTTCACAGTGTTTTACGATATTTAAAGGGCACTTTCGGACAAGGGCTTCTCTTCTCTTCTGACAATGACATGTAACTCACGACTTATTCAGACTCGATTGGGGAACTTGTAGTGACATAAGGAGATCTATAACATAATTTTGTGTATTCCTTGGTTCTTCCTTGATTTCTTGAAAAACCAAGAAGCAAATCACAGTTAGCTGTAGCTCTTCGGAAGCAACCACAACTTGTGAAGTGCAATGGCATCCACTATCTACTCAAGGAACTACTTTTGGCTCCTATTGTTCCAGCACCATTGTTTTGTGACAATCTATCTACTGTATACTTGGCTCAAAATCTGGTGTTTCATGAACGCAACAAGCATATTGACATTGACTATCATGTGGTTCGAGAAAAGTTGCAATATGGTGTTATTGTGTTGCTTCCTATTTCTTTCAAGAATCAATTAGCTGATTGTTTCACCAAAGGGATTTCTTCGATTGTTTTCAGGATTCTTTTCGCAAACTGGGAGTACATAATATATACTCACCAATTTGAAGAGGGTGTTATAATTATATAACGATAAGTTGACAATTAAGTTAGTTATAGTCAGTGACGTTTTGTATAAATAACTCTTAATATGATATACTGAGTAAGATTTTTAACCTTTTGCAATTCAATTTCTATCAGGGTATGAGCTTCTGGTGGACGTGGCTAACGTAAGAGTCACATTTTGGTATACACGTGGCTTAAAAACATAGGTGAGAATAATATTCCAAAAATCCTCGCATTGTTTTAGTCTTCCACTATTAGTATTTGTTTGGATAAGCTTAGATCAGTAGAGCTTTTGTCAATAGATGTAACGCCCCAAATTAGGGGTTAGAATATTAAAGGAATTTAGTACGAATATGTTTGTTATTTGTTTATTAAATATTTGCTTAAATTGTGCATAAGTATTTTGGCATGCATTCATGGCATTTTCCG
>JANJEY010000236.1:2413701-2424352 GCA_024703695.1 Erythroxylum cataractarum
TTTAATTAAATAAATTAGTTAGTAGAAATTAGAAAACTAATTTCTAAATCATTCCATTATATTATGTATAAGTTCATTCTAATGTGGGTCACCTAATAAAAATTGAGTCCCTCAAGAGCCCAAAATTAAAAGGAACAGCCCAAAACAAAAACCAAACAAAACCAACACAGCCCAAACTCGAAATCGGGCCTGGGGCAGCATCTGGCGCGTGCACAGCGCTGACAGTGGGCCTGCACGGCACGCACCAGACGACCTGGACTGTCCCACGCACCTGACGCTCATCTTCTTCCTCCCGCTGTTTTCACTTCTGGTTTTTTTTTTCTTCCTCCATCTTTTCTTTTGTTTTTCCTTCTTTGATTTCTTTTCTTTCTTTCGGAAATCAACTCAAGTCACAATACCCATTTACTTCTGGAAAAACGTAAACATACTAGAAGATTAAAATCTCATGTATCATGTATGTCGGAAAACCCACAATCGGAAAAACTCTTAATAAAACTTTGAATCCATAAAAAACCATAACTACATAGCAGATTTCATGTGAATGAAATGATACCGACGCAGTCAAAAAAAAAATCATGCTTTCGGGGATAACTTTTAGAGAGAGAAGTAACTAGCGGAAACAGAGGCAATTTTTCATGGATATTGTTCAGTATAACAGAGGCAAACTCGACGACATATTCATTTAATTATTCAAGATATTCAATCAATAGCCAAAGTTATGCATATTAACAAAACAAAACCGCTCTGATACCAATGTTAGATAATCAACATATGAACATATAATATAGAATACAGGATCGATTATATGCATGGATAAGCAAACATACATACTTGATGCTTGTTTAGGTTTCCACCGATTAAAGAACACCGAGTCTGCCCAATCCAAGTTTTTTCTCTCAACGCCAAAATACCTGAAGTCGGTTCCCCTTCTAAACCATTGGCTTTGTCTTTTAAATACAATCTTTAGATAACTACCTTCAGCAATTATTATTGTACGCGGATGTTTTAGACCCATCATGGGTGGAAGAAAACCATCAGTCTCTGTATTTAGGAACCTCTAGCTCCTCTGTTTTCTCTTCACTGTACAAATTTCATCTATGGAAATTTTCTAGAGAAATATAAAAACAAAAATCGAAAACTATTATTGGGGCAACCGTATCACTTACTTCTGGCGAGTGAACTTCTCTTTGTAATATCGTTTCGACGACGTCATCATTGAGTTTCAGTGATATGGGAAATCTTCCGATTAGGGCAGTTAAATGGATTTTCAAGCTAAAATATTCAGAAAGACACTTTTTCTTCTAGCATCATATATGTCTAATTAAGAGAAATGGTGGAGACAAATAAAATAGATGTGATGCACAAATTATCCTTCCTAGAAAGAGGCATAATGAACTGATTCGTGGACAATATAAAGCAAAGAAAGAAGAAACCAGAGAAAAACCAGCGAAGAAAAAACGTCAAAGAGGAAAGTGGGAAAAGAATGCACCTGACGAAATTTTAAATATTAAGTAAACAAATCAACCGCGACGTTTTGGTCAACAAAACTTCGCGGTATCTATTTCGTGACGTTTTAATAAAAAAACGTCACAAAAAGTATTACAAATTTGTGATATTTTTATAAAACGTTACGGAAAAATTGAACTTTTCATGACGTTTTTTAAATTTTTTGTAGTGAGAATGGGAACAGGGATGGTGGTGGTGGCCACTAGACAAAGCAGTCCCCAATGATGGACCCAATTATCCAGCCAAAACTAGATACGCCCCCATTGTTCAACTTCCATTTGATGCTTTGGCGAACATACTGCCAAGTGGCAGAAATACCTCGCCAAGTGGCAGGTGAAATTACTTGAGAAGCCGAGTTAGTGAAGGTGCTGTCCATGTATTTGGTGATGTCAGGGTAGAGCTGAGTCTCATTAAGATTTGATATGAAATCCAGATTTGCTAATGAATGCGATTCTTCTGAAAGAACACATTGAAATTCAATCGCATCGCAAACGCTACCTGTTTCCAGTAAGAGAAAACAATCATTTTCTTACATGCAGCGTTCTTACGTATATATATCAACACGTATGCATATATATACATATCCAAAGATAGCCGGAAGCATAGTTGAAATAACCGTATCTCTAGCTATTGCTGTTCGAAAAAGCTTGATTTATTGGTTAAATCTTATTGTCAAATGATATGTTTCTGAATCTTCCAATCTCTTAAACGCTCACGTTAATGATGTAAATTTTTCTTAAAATTAAAAGCCGAAAATTAAAGATTCAAAAACTAACCTGTTACTGTTCATATATTACTCTGCCTATTAGAGAGACAACGGACAACAACAGACCATCACATCGGTGGTGAATCATATGGGCAACAAAAACCCAAGAAAATAAATTGTTTTAGTCTTCCACTATTAGTCTTTGACTTTGACATGAAAGTCCTAGCGTGGAAAAAATCAGGTGAAAAATAAAGAGGACACTTCATTTATATAAATATTAATCTTTATCTGATCTATTAGACATATAACTAAAATGTTAACAAAAAAATAAAATTTATCGTATTTTTTAAGTTAGACTTTACAATAAAAAATTCTTATTTTAATTGCTAAGTATAAAAACTATGGATTTTTACATTTGTGTTCTATCGTTATAAATAGTTAAATATGCTTAAATTCACACAAAATCTTTTGTTCCAAAAATGATTTTCCATCCCTATGTTAGTTAATTTTGTCTATATATTTAAGTGAACTCTACATAAATGTGTAAATGAGATTAATTAACATGCAATTGAAACTGGTTAACAAAAACAAATGATTAGTCTTCTTAATATATGCTTTTAAATTAAGAGGTATTTTTATAAATTTAATTCATTTTAAATGACTAAAAATAAATGAAGCCTCTTTAGAAGGGTTTTTCCTTTACTTACCATTAGATACCTCCGTTGCATAAACTTTGCTCTTGGAGATATCTCAATTTCATCTTTACTTGTAAGCAAATTCAACATTTACATATCTGTCAGAGAGCACCAATTAAAAGAGAAAAAAGTGGGAGGTTGCGGCAAAACTAGAAGAAAAAGGGGAAATTTTGATTTTAACTTTTGTTCTTCTGAGATACTTTCCAGCTGACCTTTTAGACCTAAACTTCGTCAATTTATATTCAACTGGTGAAGTTCATACTAAACCTAATTTAATTTGCCAAAATGCATACCTAACTTAAGACTAGAAAATTGCAGATTGTATCAAACAATGCATGAATCCGAGTCCAATCCATTAACGGAACTATGAAGATTTTTGAACAAAAGAGCATGAGCTTGTAGTGGACGTTGTTATAATATTCCAAAAATTCTCACATTGTTTGAGTCTTCCACTATCAGTCTTTGCGTGGTAATATGTTGACCGACGATGTTCCGTTCAGACTCACACCCCTCTCCTTGGTCTCTATATATGCAAAGAGCACCTTACCAGACAACACCTTTCTTCTATTGCTCTACTTTCTCCATATTGGAATTTCAGTACAGAGATAAGAGCATATCGCTATATATATTTATATATATCTGATGGAAAATCAAAGATATGTGACTCTGCTTTTGATAACACTTACGATTGTAAGTTGCAGGTCAGTGGAAGCAAGAGCAATGGCTACTACTACCAAGATTAATGGCAGCTTACTTACGCGAGAACTTGGATATACCAAATCAAAAGAGTTCGTGACTGAGTCCAAGCCACGAGCACCGTCAGTACCAAACCCTCCTGGTATAAATTTAAAGTTCGTTTTTTATTAAATTTTAATTTAAACGTATAAATTCATATTTATTTAAAAAAAACTTATATAAAATTTTAATAATATAAATTTTCTTTTTCAAATAAACCTTCATATTAAAAGTTATATATACATTTTAAAATTTTAAGAATTATTTAATTTTTTATTTCATGCATTTAAATTTAAAAACAAAAGATCTCTAAAGTAAGCTTCAAAAGTTTAGTACTTGGCTAACATATTTCGTACATATTATAAAATATTATTTCATAAAAGGAATAGAAAATTAAAGAATTATTTTAATATGTTATTTAAGTGTTTAATTTTTAAACTTTTTATTTTTAAAAAATTATATTTATTAACATTTTATTAATGTGACTCATGGTTAAAAATGATAAAGGGCCAAGATCACCAAATCACGGCTAGTAGCCCCAAGACAAAGCTAAAGAAATGTCATTTGGATCGATGGAATTTCAGTAGAGCTGACTCTAATTTTAAGATGGACCGATTTTACTACCAACAAAAGATGTGGAGCTTTATATTTAAAGAAATTATGTAATTTTTCATCTTCATCAAATATATGTTTGAGTATTTCATTACTTATTTAATGTGAAAAAGTTGTGTGAACAAAAAAAGATTACACTTCATTTATATAACTATTAATCTTTAAGTGATTTATCAGACATATAACTAAAATGTTAACAAAAACTAAAATTTTAAAATAAATTATCTTATTTTAAAAATTAGAAATTAGAAATTAACAATTCTTATTTTAATTGCTCGGTATAAAAACTATGAATTTTTATATTTGTTCTCTAAGTTTTGAATAATTAATCTATTTGTCAAAGCCTAAAACATTAATATGATATTTACCTAAACTGCGAGATCATCGAAATAAATAGATGCATATGCTTAAATTATACTTTTTAAATTAAGAGGCATTTTTATAATTTTAATTCATTGTAAATAACTAAAAAAAAATGAAGCCTTTTGACAGGGGTTTTTCCTTTGCTTACCATTTTTGCTGTTTGAGATATCTCAATTTCATCTTTATTTGTAAGCAAACTCAACATATACATTGCTGCTAGAGAGCACCACATTGATTTACTTAATATCTTCCAAAATAGTGCTGATTACTGTCCATCAATGTTATAAATAATAATAAATAAAAAAACAAATTTGCAATTTTTTTCATCAATTACTCATTAATCATATAATTAGTAAATCAAACGAAAAATTGACTTTTTCAAAATTCTTACAATTGAAGTAAACTAGTTATGTTTTTTAATTATTAGTAATATCAATTAGGTACGTATCTAATTTTTTAAAAAAAATTACGTACTTATCTCTAAACTTATAAGCTAAAAAGAATATCAAAATAGAAATATTTAGAAATGAAATTTTGATCTAACTAGATCCAAAATTAATAGGTTGAGTTTAAGTTGATTAAGACTCCAAGATTGGACTTAATCATGATATGCAATTCACTTTTTCAAATGATGTCGTTTAAATTTATTTTTTTAAATGACGAGTTTAAAAGGTTCAATGCCAGATTCTAGGCAGTTTTAATATCTACAAATGGTCCATCATAGCTCAATGGTGAGAGGCGTTTACATAAAGTGGAACAAAACCTTGAGGTCATAGGTTCGAGCCATGGCTCACCCATTATGTAATTAAAGGATAAAAATGTTTTGTTTTTGTGGTAAAAAATTGCTTGATGGGAGCACATTAATATATGTTCTTTCTTGTAGATTTTTGGGGTCCCTAAACTTCTCATCCATTTTGGAACCAAGAGCTTAGAAGAATTCTAAAAATGCAGACTTTTGAAGTAAAAACGTCATTTGCATGAGTGTTTTGATTTCTTCCACATTCAGTTTATTTGTTAAAATACATTACTGTTAAATATATGTTGAATTGACTTACATTTGGTATCAAAGCACAGTAACTTTTGTCTTGTTTTAATTTTTAGAATATTTTGAATTTTGGAAAATTTTTATATTCAAAAATTCATCTTAAAGTTTTTGAAAGTTTTTCTTCCCATTAAAGATAAAAATCTTTAATTAAGTGTTATGAAATGTTTGTACATTTAAAAAAATCAAATTTCTATGATGTTTTAATGATTTGGTTTAGTTTGGTATCTGACCTCGTTAAAGGTTGAAGAAGACCCTTTTACCAAACTACGTCGTTTTTACAATTTTTCTCTTAAATGTTATTTTAAGTTTTATATTGGACTCATATTTATTTATTTATAGTTTATTAGATAATAATAAACATTGTTGTATTTTTCATTTCAATAAAATATTTTATTTTTATTTATTCTTATAAAATTTTCATCTTATTTATTATATTATAGTTTGATAGCAAGTTCACTACCAGTTGAACCTCTAAACTTTAAACTTTTTCTTGGACCGGTTAGATGTTCGGTCCGGTTTTTAAAACATTGCTTAGTGTACATAATGAATTTCTATAAACTGAACTGAAGATGATATTTTTATTTGTTACGCGTTGAAATTATATGTGTATAACCGTTCAACATAAATTAGGTTATCAATTTTTATCCACATAATTATTATGTATATATTTTGGATTGCGAATATAATTTTGCATGACGTGTTTTAATGATTAATTATTAGGGCTCAAATATAGCAACCCTAATTATATAAAATTATATATTTATATACCTAATGATATAAAGAATTTATGAATTTAATTGTATTTAATTATTTTAGTATAATAAATTTTATCACACAAGAATTTTTATTATATTTGAATAATTAATTAGGATAAAATATCAAATTATTTTTCCTAATTTCCCACAAGTATTAGGAATTGTAATATAATTGATAGTTTTATTATAAAGTTTTTACTTAATGAACTATAATAAATTAATCAAATCTAATGATCCAAAATTAATATATTAAAATCAAATTTAATCAAACTTGAAAAAAAACCAAATCCCTATCTCGTTGATCGTTTATAAGTTTACCAATAGATTAAGATGAGTTGAATTCGAAGTAACCTTTTTAATAGATAGCTCGAGATTAGTTTAAAGTTTGATTGAGTTCAAGTCTAACGTTATGATTTAAAAATATTTTAATATTAATTTTCTTATATTTACAATACAAAAGCAATATCATTTAAACCTTCATCAATTTATATGCAACTCGTTAACTTCAGACTAAACCTAAATGTTTGCAAATATACTCATACAACTCGTTATCAAAATATGCATAGAAAATGATTGTTAACTTCAGAAGACAATCATTTTCTTAGATACAACATTCTTATGTATATATATCAACAAAATGTATGCACGTATATATATATCAAAAGATAGGCGGAAGCATAGTTGAAATAACCGTATCTCTAGCTATTGCTACCCAAAAAAGCTTGATTTATTGGTTAAATCTTATTGTCAAATGAAATGTTTCTTAATCTTCTAACCTCTCAAAACTCTTAAGTTAATGGTATAAAATTTTCTTAAAATTAAAAGTCCAAAATTAGGGACTCAAAAACTAACCTATTATTGTTTATATATTGCTCCGCCCGACAACGGCCAGCAACAGGAATCATATGAACCACAAGACTATTCCATCATCCTGGCCACAAAAATTCCCAAGAAATAAATTGTTTGAGTCTTCCACGATTAGTCTTTGACGTGAAAGTCCTTGAGCGGAAATGTGTTGATCGATGAAGTTTCGAAGAGACTCACACCCTTCTCCCTGGTCTCTATATATGCAAAGAGCACTTCACCAGAACCATAAAACACAGCACCTTTCTTCTATTACTCTACTTTCTCCATATTGGAATTTCAGTCCAGAGATAGAGCATATATATATATATCTGATGGAAAATCAAAGATATTTGGCTCTGCTTCTGATAATACTCATGATTGTAAGTTGCAGGTCAGTGCTGTTAGGAAATTAAACTATTTCCACACTACTAGAAAGCCAATAGAACAAACACACACAACACAAAATTTGATAACGGAGTTTGGCTAAATTGTGCCTACGTCTCCGGAACTACTGCACACCCTTTTTATTAGAGAGAAAAAAACAATACTTACAAGAGTTTACACTCAACTCTCAACTCACTAGCGTTTTCACACTTTCAAACCATTACCTCAATACACCCCAAAAAATTACTCACAAAAATTTACTACTCTTACTAAGAATAAATATTTTTTTTTTGGTTTTGGATGATTTAAATGAGAGGGGGAGGGGTATATTTATACATAATGAACCGCCCCCTCCCTCTCTTCTTTTCAATATGGGATAACTAACAATCTCCCACTTGAAGACTGATTTCAATCTGTCTTCATACCTGGTTGATGCAATAGCTCGTCTAAATCTTGTCACTCTTACAGACCAACTGAAGTTGCGCACAACTTCAGTTTCTCGATTGTCACCACCTTGGTTAACATGTCTGCAGGGTTCTTGCTTCCAAGAATCTTCTCAAGTGTTAACACTTCATCTTCTAGCAAGGACCTAATGAAATGATAACGAACACCGATATGCTTAGTTCTGGAGTGGAATGCTGGATTCTTGGTCAGATGAACTGCACTCTAACTTTTACTGTATAGCACATTTTTCTCCTGCATGAAACCCAACTCTGACAACAAATTCTGAAGCCAAATCATCTCTTTGCTAGCTTCGGTTATTGCTATGTACTCAGCTTCTGTAGTGGATAATGCAACAATCTTCTGAATCTGCGATATCCAACTCATAGCTGTTGTACCTACAGTGAAAATGTAACCGGTAGTGCTTCTTTTTCTATCAACTTCACCTGCATAATCTGAGTCAACAAAACATTGTACTTTTATTTCTCCTTTGCTAAAGTACAAGCATTTCTTGGTAGTACCTCGAAGATATCTTAAAATCCACTTTACTGCTTCCCAGTGGATTTTTCCTGGATTTTCCATAAATCTGCTAACCGCTCCCACTGCATGGCCTATGTCTGGCCTTGTGCATACCATTGCATACATCAAGCTCCCAATAGCAGATGCATAAGGAATTTTTGCCATCAAGTCTCGCTCTTCATTTGTCTGAGGTGATTGATGTTGTGATAGGCAAAAATGACTGACAATGTGAGTGCTGACTGGTTTAGCATTTGCCATGTTAACCATTGCAAAATACGATTAATGTATTCTGCTTGAGATAACTGTAATTCCCCTCTCTGCCTATTTCTGTGATCTACATCCCAAGAATCTTCTTAGCTGGACCCAGATCTTTTATGTCAAATTCTTTTAACAATTGTTTCTTCAAATTTCTGATATCATCCATATTAGAACTCACTACTAACTTGTCATCGATATAAAGTAGCAAAATGATATAACTGGACTGATATCTCTTGATATAACAATAGTGGTTGGCATTGCACTTCTGGAAGTCTTCCCTATGAATAAAGTTATCAAACTTTTTGTACCACTACCTTGGAGCTTGTTTCAGACCGTACAAGCTTTTCTTCAATTTACACACTAAATGCTCTTTTCCTTTCTCCAGGAAACCCTCTGGCTGGTTGACAAACTCATTTGTTTATATATATTTTCATCTCATTTGGATAGGTTTTTGTTACTAAAATTAGTCTTTATGGCTTTATTTGATTTTTATTTGAATTATTATGCCTTACATTTAATTTTTGTTTATATGGGCAAAAATTGTCGTTTTTTATTTAACCGAGATAAATTAATTTTTGGACAATTGATGCTCCTTTATTTGTAATTTTTATTGTAGGGTATTTGAGAAATTAAAGAAAAAAATAAGAATGGAGAAAGGACCAAAAGAATAATGTTGCAATGGGACATTGAAGAGGAGAAAATTGCAATTGGCTAATTAATGGTATGAACAGAAGGTCACGACAGCAAAGAGAGGCTTGCAAGTTGAACCATTAATTTGTCACATCATGAAATGTGAAGTGGGAGACAAGTGAAGAGAGGTAGGCATTGTGTGGTCTATTGAACAAGGTAAAAGAGCTAGTGATGGGCTAAAAGGCAGAACGTGAGATTGGCAGCTGGGTATAGTGGGACAAGTATAGGGAGTGGACCAACAGGAATGCAGTGAAGGAATGTCCAAATTGCAATAAGCTAAGAGGTAAACACAAAAAAGAGTGGTTGGAGAAATAACAAGGTAGCATGGGAGCATTACAGACACCAAGAGAAGAGCTGAAAGGAAGCTTGTGCTGTGGGCTCGTGAGTTGTTGGAAAAATAAAAAGGAGGGAGGAGAGTGGCGTTGGTGAGGTGTGTTGGCTTGGAAAAAATATAAAATGATGAAAGCTGTAAGTGTATGAGTGTGAGTGACTTGCGTGAATGTAAATTTGTGAGTGTGTCTTTGTGTGAGAGGTAGCTGTAAGTGTGAGTGTGAGGGAAAAGAATAAACACATCTTGAAATAATAGGAGAACGAAAGCTGGGCGTTGTTGAGTGGAGCTTGCGTGAGTTGTGTTGGTGAGTGTGAGGAAGTTAACGTGGAGTGTTTGTGTTGGGTTTATGAAGAGAGTGCATGAGTGAGTGCTGCTTGGTTGAAGGGAAAGAAACATTAACGTGAAGAGTGGGTGCTGGGTATTGGAGGCGTTGGTGTGTCATGTGTGTGGAGATGAAGGATGCGTGAGCTGCTGTCTTGAAGAGAGTGACGTGAGTGTGTTAGTGTGTGAGTGGCTTAAAACATACGAAGAAAAAAACAGGAGAGGCGTTGTTGGATCTGGGCGTTAGCTGAGGGGGAAGGAAATAAAGGGCAGAAACGTGAGGCTACTAGGCGCTGTTGCGAGAGAATGGCGTGAGTGTGTTTGTGTTTTTCTGTTGTGTGTTGGTCTGTACGTGAAAGGAGAGCTGCCTGCGTGGTCTTGAAGGAGGTTGAACGTTTGTGTGGCTTGGAAGAAGCTTGTGACGTTGGAGCTGTTAGTTTTGCT
>JANJEY010000236.1:2521202-2536052 GCA_024703695.1 Erythroxylum cataractarum
GCTTTATATTCCCCCCCCCCCATTGTCTGTATGAATGGCTTTAATCTTTTGCTCAAGTTGAAGTTCTATGTGAGTTTTGAATTTGATGAATATTGACAGTGCTTCAGATTTGAGTCTGAGAGGATAAAACCAAGTAAACCGTGAATAGGCATCAATGAAGATTATATAATACCTATGGCTAGCAGATGAGAGGTAAGGTGAGGTTCCCCATATATCTGAATATATAATTTCAAGAGGTTTACTTGTTGTTATCTCATGATTTGCAAAAGGTAGCTGATGAAGTTTACCATAAGTACAAGAGTCACAGAAACTGACAGCATTTAGATTAATAGGTAAATTCATTGATTTTGCTACAAGCTTTAGTACACTGGTAGATGGATGTCCAAGTTTGGCATGCCAAACATTTGCATTAAAATGAGCAATATTTGCTTTTGCTTGATTTAAACCAGTGTTGAAATTAACAGAACTTAAAGCTGTAGAGTCCTTAGGAGAAGATATAGAGGATACTCTGGGTAGTGTTTTGGATTGGAGTCCTTGTGTTGTGGTAGATGTAGGCTGTGAAGATGATGGGTTAAGGCTGTAAAGGCCATTCTGAAGCACTCCCCGAAGCAGAATCATTCTTGAAACCTTGTCCTTAAAAAGACAGCAATCATTAGAAAATTCAACTACAATTTTATTATCCTTTGTTAATTTTGAGATACTCAGAAGATTTTTTGTTATGGAAGGGACATGTAGTATTTGTTTTAAAGCTAGAGGTGTGTGAGTATTATCATGACATTTAATGAAAGAGGAACCAATATGGGCTATAGGTAAAGCATTACCATTTCCCACTGTGAGTTGTTCTTTCCCTCCATATTCTGAGCCAATGGACAGGTTCTGAATGTCTGTTGTAACATAGTTTGTAGCACCACTGTCTACAAACCATGTGGTGTTATTTGAAGGTTCTGCTGCAGTGTAGGATTGATTGTGAGCAAGAAAGGTCTGAGGAGAGTTGTGTGTTGACTGAGAGGTTCCTTGGAATGTAGACTGTGAATGTTGAGATTTCTAGGGAGGTTGTGTGCCTTGCCAAGATTGATCGAAGCGCTTATAACACTTCAGTGCATCATGGCCTGGCTTCTGACATAATTGACAGAAAATTCGAGAATTGCCAGACCATCTTCCTCCTCTGCCACGAACACCTCTGCCTTTGGAATTAGTCCTTCCTCCTTGATTGTGAGTCCTGACTTGATTGTTATAGCTAGCAAAATTTACAGTAGGTGACGGAATATTTGTTTGAGACACTGTGTTTAGTTGTTCTAATCTAGTCTCATGCATCATTAAAGAGTATTGTGCTTCTTGAAGTGTAGATAGAGTCATGGTGTGAGTTAAAAGAACAGCCACAGGGTCATACTCATGCCCTAAGCCATTTAATGCACTGAGAATAAGTTCATGTTCAGTTACAGAGTGTCCTGCCAAGAGAAGAGCATCTCCTATTGATTTAATTTTTTGCATATACTCACTGATTGTTAATGATCCTTTTTGGATAGTTGATAGTTGTTGCTTTAACTGCAGAACTCGCACCATGGATGTCTGAGCATAAAGTTTTTCAAGAATTTGCCAAGCTTCAAGAGAGGTTTTGGATTGATTAATTTGTCCAATAACCTCCTCTCTTATGGTGGAGAGTAGCCAACATAGAAGGAGCTGGTATGATCTTTGCCAAGCTTTGTAGTCGGGATTTGTTTGGACAACAGTTGACGATGATTCTGGGAGAAATTGCTGTGGTGGGATAAACTCTGCAGAGATAAAATCCTCAAGCTCAAGGGCTCTAATGGCAGCCAAAACTTGAGCTCGCCAGTGAATGAAATTCTTTCTATCAAGCTTGATGGGAAGGTTGAAGTTGAGGGTTTTTGCAAGAACTGGAAAATCAAGCGAGGTTGCAGGGATTTGAGTTTGCTGTGTTACAGGTTGATTGGTGGAAGATGATTGATTTGTTGTGTCAGCCATTTAGACGTTTGTCTATCAAGGCTCTGATACGATGAAAATGATGTAAAATTTATATTTTGTATTGAATGAATGAATCAACTCGTCATGTACATGGAGGTATCAATTTATACAGATTTGTTTATATCGACAGCTCATACAGAGAGAATAAGTTTGTTGTAACATAATTTGTTATTGCAGTGCCTTTCTTTCTAGAAACATCAGACCATGCTCTTCTGTGTGTGGATGTATAGAAGCTTGTGATGGGCCTCCTTGGGCTGGACTCTTATGCAAGCTTGAAGAGAGTCCATTTTCCTTTACAACAGCGATATTTTTCGAGATTCTTCTTGTAACAATTTAAAGCAAATTTCAGTGCAGGAATCGAACCCACACCCACATAGGGCACATAATGAGCCTCTATAAACTGAACTGAAGATGATATTTTTATTTGTTATGCGTTGAAATTATAGTTGTATAAACGTTCAACATAAATTAGGTTATCAATTTTTATCCACAAAATTATTATGTATATATTTTGGATTGTGAATATAATTTTGTATAACATGTTTTAATGACTAATTATTAGGGCTCAACTATAGCAACCCTAATTATATAAAATTATATAGTTATGTACCTAATCATGTAAAGAGTTTAGGCATTTAATTGTATTTAATTATTTTAGTATAATAAATTTTATCACACAAAATTTTTTTATTATATTTGAATGATTAATTAGGATAAAATATCAATTTATTTTTCCTAATTTCCCACAAGTATTAGGAATTGTAATATAATTGATAATTTTATTATAAAGATTAACATAGATAAAATCTTCTATTTTTATTGTTAAAAATAAAAATAAAATCAGGTCGAGCTCGATCAAGTCTAACTTTGAACTATTCGAACCAATCAAGTCTTGCGGTGGACCTGGGTCTTAGTAGAATGCTATCATACTAAGGTTAACCTTGGACAAGCTCAGCCGAACCTAACTCGGCCTATTACCAACCCTATTTTCACAATTCAACTTGTTACAACTCCTATTTGGGTATTTTTACTAACATCTAAGTTAAGGGGTCAATTTTCAGTTAGACGTCTTATATATTTGTCTCAAACCAAGTGTTTGATATGATAAAATAACCAAAAAGAAAAAGAAACTTGCATTAGTGACAAACTCGTACCAACTTATTTACTTAGAACCCATAAATATTTAAATAGTTAAGAAACTCAACAATTGTTTTGCATATAGTTTGGGTTCAATTATAAAAATAGTGATTAAATGTGTCTTAAACTATTATAATTTAAAATTGTTTTTCTAACTATTATCATTTGTAATATATATTTTAAATAAATTAAATATGTCTTAAACATTATTCTAAAAATCAAAAATCAAAAATTAAATATTCAAAGATTCGTAAATAAAATAATAAATTATATCGAATTTAGTTTGACCCAATTTAAAGTTAACAAATCCATTCAAATTTAAATTTAAACTCAAATTCAAGCTTATCATATTTTTACTTAGCGAACTATAATAAATTAATCAAATCTAATGATCCAAAATTAATATATTAAAATCAAAGTTAATCAAACTTAGAATAAAAACCTAATTTATATCTTGTACATCTTTTATAAGTTTGACAATAGATTAAGACGAGTTGAGTTTGAGGATGACCCTCTTAATAGATAGCTCGAGATTAGTTTAAAGTTTGATTGAGTTTGAATCTAAGGTTTTGATTAAAAAATAATGTCATTTTAATCTTAATTTTTTTATACTTACAATACAAAAACAATATCATTATGAGATGATATTAAACTTTCAACCGACTATGTAAAGCTAAACTTCATTAATTTATATTCAACTCGCTAACTTCAGACTAAACATAATTTAATTTGCCAAAATGCATACCTATCCTAAGACCAGAAAATTGCAGATTGGATCAAATAATGCATGAATCCGAGTCCAATCCAATAATGGAGCTAAGAAGATTTTTTAACAAAAGAGCATGAGATTGTAGTGGACGTTGTTAATCTAAGAGCCGCATCTTGGTATACACGTGGCTTGAAATCAGAGGTGCGAATAATATTCCAAAAATCCTCACATTATTTTAATCTTTGACGTGAAATCCCTTGCGTGTAAATATGTTGACTGATGAAGTTTCCAAGGACCTTATTCACAAACTTTGCAATAAATAAATAGGTTTTGTGGATGATATTATTTGGCATTGGATTGGAACTGGGTAAACGGTACAGATGATTTCCTTCCAGAGACTCACACCCCTCTCCCTGGTATGTATATTTGCAAAGAGCATCTTGCCAGAACCATAAAACACCACACTTTTCTTCTATTACCCTACTTTCTCCATATTGGATCTTTTGTCCAGAGATAGAAAATATCGCTATATATATTTATATATTATCTGATGGAAAATCAAAGATATGTGACTCATATTCATGATTGTAAGTTGCAGGTCAGCGGAAGCAAGAGCAATGACTACTACTACGAAGATTAACGGCGGCTTACTTCCGCCAGAACTTGGATATACCAAATCAAAAGGGGTCGTTGTTATGAAGAAAAATCGATAGAAGAATTTCATAACAGATTCGGTAAGGGAAGAAGGGAACAGAAGAGCACAAGAGAGAAGGGAAATCCACAGAACCACAAGAAGAGAGAGAGAAAAGGAATCAGTTTCATTCTGTTAAGACCTGTCTTCCAATTCGTTACATTCTCACTAAATAATCGAAAAGTTCAATATTGTAGGATAATCCTTACAATAACAACGGTGAGCGATTATTTAAACGAAGAGTTTCAATTCATCATTTAACGGCAACTGGAAGCGTCATTGTTCCGTCACCATCTTCATTCTCCTCATTTCCTTCTGTAACAATTCCTCCCCCCTTAACAGCATTGTCCACCAAATTCAACTCAGAGAAACGCTTCTGAAGGTCATAAATGTACTCCCACGTTGCTCCATCTTCCTCACCATCGGACCACTGGATGAGCCACTGAGTCACCGCGTGATTATTCCTCTTAGTCATCCTCCTACCCAGTATTGCCACCGGAGTGCGCTCGACTGAACGTATGAATTTTGGGAGTTCGAAGGAAGAGCTACTAACCATCCCAGAGGCCTTTTTTAACTGTGAAACGTGGAACACCGGGTGAATCAACGATTCTGTAGGCAATTCCAATCGATAAGCGACTGTGCCCACTCGTTGCAAGACTCTGTAGGGGCCGTAGTAAAATGGAGCCAATTTTTGGTTGCTACGCCTCTGTAGTGAGTGCTGCTTGTATGGTTGTAGCTTGAGGTACACCATGTCTCCTATCGTAAACTCTCTCTCTGATCTCCGTGTATCCGCGAATTGCTTCATTCTGTTCTGAGCTCATTGTAAGTGGAACTGGGTGATCCTTGTCATCTCCTCTCTGCTCGATAGAACTCTGTCCACCTCAATTACCTTTGAATCTCCGGCAATGTACGGGGTGTAAACTAGGGGAGGGTACCCGTATAAAACCTCAAATGGGGTTGAATTAATGGATGAGCGATAAGTGGTGTTATACCACCATTCGGCCAGCGCTAACCAGTCGGCCCACTTCTGAGGGTCCTCTTCGCAAAAGCAGCCAAGGTAAGTTTCAAGGATTTTATTCACAGCCTCTATAAGGCCATCCGACTGTGGGTGGTATGCCGTAGAATGTTTCAGCCACACCTTGTAAACGCAGTAACTCCTGCCAGAATCGACTCGTGAACACCGGGTCCTGATCACTGACGATTGCTTCCGGCATGCCATGGAGTTTAAAGACATGATTCAAAAACAACTCCGCAATCTCGCTGGCGGTGTACGGGTGCTTGACTGGGATGAAGTGGGAGTATTTGGAGAATCTGTCCACTATCACCAGTATAACGAATTTCCCCTTTGAACGAGGGAGTCCCTCAATGAAATCGAGACTAATCTCCCGCCAACTACCTTCTGGAATTTTGATCGGCTGTAGCAGACCGGGGTAAGCCGAGTTATCGTGCTTACTCCTCTGACAAACCGCACAAGCTTGTACATAATTTCGAACATCCCTTGCTAGCCCCTTCCAAAAGAACATATTCTGAACCTTCTTCGTTGTTGCCAGTGCCCCGGCTTGCCCACCCATAACATCGTCGTGGCTAATGGCTAGAATTTGGTGTCTCAAGGTCGGGTTGGCTCCCACCACCAAACGGCCCTTCCAACGCAGTAAGCCATCCTTCCACTCATACGCTCCTGCTTTCTTCTGTCCCGACTCCAAATGCTCCTTAATTTCCATAATTGCTTTGTCCTCCATCCAGCTCTTTTTGATCGCCTCCACCAAGTTACTCTCGCCCTGGATTTGAGTCACTGTGAACATCAACATCTCTGCACTCGTTATTCGAGACAGGGCATCGGCGGCAACGTTTTCCTTCCCGCTACGGTAATGAACTACGAAGTCATACCCAAGGAGTTTGGGAAGCCAAGATTGCTGGAAAGGGGTTGATAGGCATTGCTCCAGCAGGAACTTAAGACTCCGGTGATCTGTTTTAACAACAAACTGTTTAAAATTCAAGTAATGATGCCAGTACCTGACGGCCTTGATGATGGCTAAGAATTCCTTTTCATAGGTAGATAAGCCTTGGTGTCGGGGAGCCAATGCCTTATTGAGGAAGGCAATAGGGTGACTTTCCTGTTGTAACACCGCACCAATTCCATGACCGCTTGCATCTGCCTCTACGACAAAGGTTTTGGAGAAGTCTGGTAGTGTTAAAACTGGAGCCTCCGTGATTGCTCTCTTGAGCATCTCAAAGGCAGCCTTCTCCTCCTGCGACCAAATCCAGTTGGGAATTCTCTCCTTCTTTAACAATTCCGTCAGGGGCTTAACTATTAAGTCATAGCCCTTGATAAATCGTCTGTAGTATCCGGTGATTCCCAGAAATCCTCAGAGCTCCGTAATCCCCTTCGGGTCAGGCCAGTCCACAATGTTCTGAACCTTTTGATTGTCAGTGGCGACTCCCTCCTCCGAAATCGTATAACCCAGGTACTTAATTTGCCGAGCTCTGAAGATACATTTGTTCCCATTTAAAAACAATTGATTTTCCCTCAATGTTCTCATAGCTTTGGAAATGTGCTCTAGGTGAGTTTGCAAGGATGGGCTGTAAATCCAAATATCATAAAAAAACTAGAATAAATTGACGTAAGAATGGTCGGAAGACTTCATTCATCAGTCTCTGGAATGTCGAAGAGGCGTTTGTTAAACCGAAGGGCATCACCATAAATTCATAGTGACCCTCGTGCGTCTTAAACGCCGTCTTTGGAATATCCTCCAGTCTCATCCGGATCTGATGGAACCCAGAACGCAAATCCAACTTGGTGAACCAGCTCGCACCGTGAAGCTCATCTAGCAACTCTTCAATCAGTGGAATAGGAAACTTATCCTTAACTGTGTTCTTGTTGAGCTCTCTGTAATCCACGCACATGCGCCAAGGAGTCGTCTCTTTTCTTTACTAATACCACTGGAGATGCAAACGAACCAAAACTATGTTGTATGAACCCCTGCTTCATGAGGTCACTCACAGTTTTCTCGATGACATCCTTCTGAATCTTTGAGTATCTGTAGGGGCGGACGTTAACGGCTTCCACCCCTTCCTTCAAGACAATTTGATGATTATGTTTGCGATTTGGAGGGAGTCGCGAGGGATCCCCAAATAGTTCTGCATATTCTAACAGAATTGCATTAATCTCGTCTATGGCGCTCCACTGATCGTTCCCTAATTGCATCTGTTGGAGCTGGACTTCGAGAGGCGTTGATAGACGAAGCATGAATAGCTGACCCTCTGATGGTTCACGAAGGAGCTTCTCGAAGTTTTTGCCTGATAGAACACGTGGTTTCCCTCTTGGGTTCCAGTAAATAGTCATCACTTCACCTTCCCACTGGAACGTCATCGCTCTCTCTCAAAAGTTACACAAAACATCATTTAAACCAATTAACCATTGAACCCCCAAAACTACATCGCAACCACCCAACGACAAAACCAAGGCATCCATGGTGAATTGGGCACCCTGCATGGACCATGTGAAATTCCGACATCGATGAGAACATTTCAGCTGTAAACCTCCCCCAACCGTAATGCTGATCGGATTAATCTCTTCGAGTGAACATCCCCCTTTTTTGACCACGGAAGAGTCCACGAAATTGTGGGTACTGCCGTTATCGATCAGTATATGAATCTGACGCCTCTGATGAATTCCGATCACCCTCATCTGCTTGAGCTTCGAGTTCTCTATACAACCCAACATGGCCTGCATTGACACTAAAGGAGCATCGTCTTGCCCGAAGTCACCTTCTATACTTCCCTCTCCCATTGCCTCCTGCATTGTGTCAACTTCTGACACATCCTCTGTCACCAAGTAAAACTGAAGTTGCCTTTTCCTCCAATTGTGACCCACCATATATTTTTCATCGCACCAGAAGCATAGCCCTTTAGCTCTTTTCTCATCAAAATCCTTACTGCTAATGGGTTTGTGCGGTTTGAACGTTCTGGGTTGGGGAGACGGAGTAGCTACTGGAGTAGGTAGTAGCCCGACCGAACTCGAGTTCCTTAAGATGTTAGGTGAGAGGGAGTCTCTGGGATGAACGTTAAGGCGGTGACTAACGCTCCTTGTGGGATTTATCCGATTAATCAGGGTAGGACTGGCTGATGTTAGGATTGCTTCTTGCTTCCTCGCTAATGTGTACGCCTGATGCAAGGAAGAGGGCTCGTGAAGTTTAACCGTAACTTCAATCTCAGGCCGAAGCCCTTTAATGAAGAAACCAATCAAATAGTTTTCCGGCAGTGACAGCCTATTTGAGTAATGATCAAACAAGGCACAATACTCCAGGACCGTTCCTTCCTGCCGTAGGTCTTTAAACTCCCCCACCGGATCATCAAAGCGCTGCTTCAAGGCATTAGTGAACTCCTCCCAGTCTATCGCTCCCACCTTGTTACGGTTCCGCACATACAACCTATACCATTCTTGCGCCTGCTCGTCCATATGGAGAATTGCAACGTTCACCTTGGCATTGGCTGGCGTGTGATCCAAGGAGAAGTACTGCTCACAGTGATACAGCCATAATTTAACATTGTCGCTATCAAACAGTGGGAAGTCTATCCGAGCCATTCTCACTGGCATAGGGGCTCCTTCCTCTGTCACTCTTTCTGCGCTACTTTGAGAAACTGGTTCTGAGGAACCAATGTCCCTTTCACCTCTTGGTAACGATTGTAACATAAGATTCCTTAGCTCCGACATTTCTTTCTCCACCCTCTCGGTTTTGCTGTTCATATCCGAGAACATTTTTTCCATTAATCCTTTGATGTTTTCTTCCATCTTCCGCAGCTCTGCACTCCTAGTACCCTCGACCATGATTATAATTTCAGAAACGTACGCTCTGATACCAAATTGTTATGAAGAAAAATCGATAGAAGAATTTCGTAACAGATTCGGTAAGGGAAGAAGGGAACAGAAGAGCACAAGAGAGAAGGGAAATCCACAGAATCACAAGAAGAGAGAGAGAAAAGGAATCAATTTCATTCTGTTAAGACCTGTGTTCCAATTCGTTACATTCTCACTAAATAATCGAAAAGTTCAATATTGTAGGATAATCCCTACAGTAACAACGGTGGGCGATTATTTAAACGAAGCGTTTCAATTCATCATTTAACGGCAACTGGAAGCGTCACTATTCCGTCACCATTTTCGTTCTCCTCATTTCCTTCTGTAACATTCGTGACCGTGTCCAAGCCAAGAGGACCATCCGGACCAAACCAAAGAGGTATAAATTCGAACATAAAACTTTTTCACAGGAAATTTTGAATGATTCCTAATTGTTAATAAATACTTTGGACAAAGTATCCAAAATTAGGAGAGACCGAAAGAGACATTTTAAATCGGTAAAAAAAATTTCAAGGTTTGTTTTTTTATTAAATTTTAGTTTAAACGTATAAATTCGTATTAATCTTTTTTTAAAATTTATATAAAATTTTAATAATATAAACTTTCTTTTTTAAGAATTTTTTATTTTTATTTCATACATTTAAATTTTAAAACAAAAGATCTCTAAAGTAGGATACGAAAGTTTGGTACCTATATAAGAGATTACTTATATATTATAAGATATTATTTTATAAAAGGAATAACGGATTAAAGTATTACTTTTAATATCTTTATTTAAGTATTTAATTTTTAAAATTTTTAATTTTTAAAACATTATATTTATTGACATTTTATTAATGTAACTCATGATTAAAAATGACAAAGGACCGGAACATGGCCACTAGCTTTGACACAAAGTTAAAGCAATGTCATCTGGATCGATGGAATTTCGGTGGAGCTGTCCCGATGGACCGATTTTACTACCAAGGATGTGAAGCTTTATATTTAAAGAAATTATGTAACTTTTCATTTTGTCAAAATATGTTTGAGTATTTCATTGTGCTCATTTATTTAATTTAAAAAATTCGTGTGAAAGAAAGACAACACTTCATTTATATAACTATTAATCTTTGTGTGATCTATAGGCATATAACTAAAATGTTAACAAAAAATAAAATTTTAAAATAAAATATCTTATTTTTAAATTAGACATTAAAATAAAAATTCTTATTTTAATTGCTCGGTATAAAAACTATGGATTTTTATACTTGTCTTCTAAGTTTTGAATGGTTAATCTATTTGTCAAAGCCCAAAGTATTAATGTGATATTTACCTAAACTGCGAGTTCATCGTCATAAATAGATTTTTTTGAAATGGAGAACCCACATGCATTACAACATGACAATGTCCATACTCTATTGAAGGTTATTTATAAGCAATTTGAAACTTAATTCAAAGTATTTATGAAGTTCACCAATGTTGGAGGTGTGAGTGAGCATATCTTGAAGGTGAGGGGCATTGCGACTCAGTTAAAGAAACTCAAAGTTGAAATGTCGGATTCTTTTCTTGTGCATTACATTTTGAAGACCCTTCCATTACATTACAGACTCTTTAAAATCTCTTAGAATATACATAAGAATAAGTAGTTAATAAATGAATTAATGATCACGTGTTTTCAGCAGAAAGGAAGATTATTAGTGGAATGGGGGGAGAGTTAGCAGAGTGCACATCTGATTGTTTAAGAAAAGAAGAAAAATCAAGTCAACTCAAGGAAGAAAAAAAAGGTCAGCTAACATTAACAAGAATTCAAGTGTTTCTTTTGCAAGAAAAAAAAAACATATGAAGAATGATTGTGTTAAACATAAGGAATGACTTGAAAAGAAAGTCAATCTAATCTCAGTAGTTTGTTTTTTGAATCTAATATGACTGAAATTTATCATAACATATGATGGAATGATTTTGATTATTAAATTGATATTTCAAATGAGTTGTAGGATTTGTAAAACTAAGGAAGTTAATGGCAAGTGACCGGTGTATCTTATATGGAAACAAAAAGCGCTCACGTGTGGAGCCTGTTAGAGGTTGCAATTTAATTTTATGTACTGGTTTTGTTTTAAAATTAGAAAATACATTTTATATTCCCATTTGTTTTAGGAAATCGATTTCAGTTTGAAGATTTGTACATTTTGGATATTGTTTTTCTTTTTCAAATGAATATTTAAAGTTTAATTATAAATTTGAAATTGCTAGAAATGGTACATTTCACATGTTCATGTTGGAACAAAATGTTATGTTATGGATGAGAATTCATCTATATTATAGCACTAAAGATTATGACATATCTCCATAAAAATAATTAAAAGATCGGTAAATGATGGAGTACTTAAGATTTTGAATTTTATTAATTTTGAAATTTGTATGGACTATATAAAAAAAACAGACCAACAAATTAAAGAGAAATTCATAAAAAGTAATAATAGATGGAATCTATATAATTTACATGTGGTCCATGTAGGCTTAACAATTAGGTTCGGGGTCAACCTGACCTAGTCCTACTTGATCTGAAGTCATCATGTTACATACAGTTTGACCAGATCTCAGGTCTAATTTTTTTAAAAATCGGGCCTCAAATTCAGGCTATCCAGGCTTAACCTGACTTAAAACCCAATAGTTATAAAGAAAATGACATTGCTTTGTTAAAAATAACATTGGTTTCCATTTTTATTGTTAAAAATAAAAATAAAATCAAGTTGAACTGAGTCAAGTCCGACTTTGAGCTATTCGAACCAGTCAAACCTAGGACTGGACTTGGATCTTATTATAATGCTATCATACTAAGGTTGAGCTTGGGCAAGCGCAGCCCAACCCAACTCGTCCATTACCAACCATATTTTTCGCAATTCAATTCACTTGGATATGAATTGTTACAACTCCTATTTGGGTATTTTTACTAACATTTAAGTTAATGGTTCAATTTTTAGGTAAACGTCCAATATAGTTGTCTCAAACCAAGTGTCTTATACGGTCAAATAACCAAAAAGAGAAAGACACTTGCATTAGTGACAAACGTACCAACTTATTTATTTGCATCCATAAATATGTAAATAGTTAAGAAACTCAATAATTGTTTTACATATATATTGGGTTCAATTATCAAAATAGTGATTAAATGTGTCCTAAACTATTATCATTTTTAAATATTTTAAACTATTATCATTTGTAATATATATTCTAAATAAATTAAACGTGTCATAAACATTATTCTAAAAATAAATTTTCGAAACTTAAATATTCAGAGATTCATAAATAAAATAATAAAATAGATCGAATTTAATTTGACTCAATTCTATCTAAATTTAAATTTAAACTCAAATCAAGATTAATAGCAGAAAAATCGCCATGTGAAGCTTACGAGCTTGTGATGGGCATCAAGAAAAAAATGTATGCATGAATCTCTTGAGTTCGAATGTTTTTCTACTTTCTTACGAAAATTGTTCTTAGAAAATCCATTCTGTTACCATATTTTTACTTAATGAACTATAATAAATTAATCAAATCTAATAATCCAAAATTAACATATTAAAACCAAATTTAATCAAATTTGAAAAAAAAAAGGATCTAATCCTTATTTGGTAATCATTTATATGTTTGACAATAGATTAAGATGAGTTGAGTTCGAGGATAACTCTCTTAATAGATAGGTCGAGATTAGTTTAAAGTTTGATTGAGTTTAAGTCTAATGTTTTGATCAAAAAAATAATGTCAATTTAATCTTCATTTTCTTATATTTACAGTACAAAAAAATATCATTTTGAGAAGATATTAAACTTTCAACCGACCTTTTAGATCTAAACTTCATCAATTTATATTCAACTCGTTAACTTCAGACTAAACCTAATTTAATTTGCCAAAATGCATACGTAAACTAAGACTAGAAAATTGTAGATTGGATCAAATAATGCATGAATCCGAGTCCAATCCATTAATGGAACTAAGGGGCGGTTGGTTAACATGGGAGAATGGTAATAAGAATGAGAATGAATATAGTGAGGAATGAGAATGAATATTATCATTATAATTATGATGGTTGGTTAAGAGGAAGGAATGATTACCATTACTATTGATAGTGGTTGGATTGTAAAAAATATTGTAATTAATTAATGACAAAATGAATTATATTTTAATTAATGAATGAATTATATTTTAATTAATTATATTGCAATTAATTAATTAATAATATTTTATTAATTAATATTTTAATTAATGAATAATTATATTTTAATTAGTTATATTTTAATTAATAATAATATTTTAATTAAATATAATTTAATTAATTAAAT
This sequence comes from Erythroxylum cataractarum, assembly GCA_024703695.1. NCBI lineage: Eukaryota > Viridiplantae > Streptophyta > Magnoliopsida > Malpighiales > Erythroxylaceae > Erythroxylum > Erythroxylum cataractarum. The sequence goes on from JANJEY010000236.1 coordinate 2,534,900, forward strand.
ACTATTATTTTAATTAATTATATTGTAATTAATTAATTAATTACAATATTTTAACTAATGAATAATTATATTTTAATTAATTAATTAATTATAATATTTTAATTAATTATAGTGTAATAATAATATTTTAATTAATGAATGGTTATATTTTAATTAGTTATATTTTAATTAAATATAATGTAAATAATAATAATAATAATAATATTTTAATTAATTATATTGTAATTAATTAAAGTATTATTTTTAAAATGTTTATTTAAGTGTTTAATTTTTAAACTTTTTTCACTTTTAAAACATTATATTTATTAATGTGACTAATGGTTAAAAATGATAAATGATCGAATAATGGCCACTAGCTTCGAGACAAAGTTAAAATAATGTCATTTGGATCGATGGAATTTTGATGGAGCCGACTCTACCTTTAAGATGGACCGATTTTACTACTGACAAAGGATATCAAGCTTTATATTTAAAGAAATTATGTAACTTTTCATTCTTGTCAAAATAATGTTTGAGTATTTAATTGTGATCACTTATTTAATTTAACTAAAATGTTAACAAAATATAAAATTTTAAAATAAATTATCATATTTTTAAATTAGACATTAAAATAAAAAATTCTTATTTTAATTGCTCAGTATAAAAACTATGGATTTTTATATTTGTGTTCTAAGTTTTGAACATTTAATCTACTTGTCAAAACACAAAGTATTAATGTGATAATCCACCATACTAAATTCACACGAAATCTTTTGTTCCCAAAATGATTTTCCAATCTTATGTCAGTTTAATTTTGTCCATATATTTATATAAGCTCCACATAAATGTGTGGATAGAATTAATTAATACAGGGTTGGAACTGGTTAATAAGAACGGAGGATCTAGACCTCTTAAATTATGTTTTTTAAATTAAGAAGTTTTTTTATAAATTTAATTCATTTTAAATAACTAAAAATAAATGAAGCCTTTTTACAGGGTTTTTCCTCCGTTGCATAAACTTTGCTTTTGGAGATATCTTGTAACATCCCATCATCGATGGGAAGGGTAAAATAGTAATGATTGTACATACATTTATGGCATTTCCCGGTATATGTGGCATTAATGTGATTATTGTGAAAAATATGATTTTTGTGCTTGAAAATTTAATTGGAGT
>JANJEY010000236.1:2729832-2750337 GCA_024703695.1 Erythroxylum cataractarum
AGGTTCTTCAAGAAATCATCTCATCGGAATAAACCCCGATGCTTTGTCTGTGGAAGCAAGGAGCACTTAGCTAACTCATGTCCTAAGGCAACCAGGAAAGATGCCAAATTCCTGGAGAAGCTTGATAAACTTTTGCCTATACATCCTCACAGTCATATTGAAGACGTGTTAGAAGAACAGTCTAGTGAGGACAATGAAACTCAGTTTGCTGTTTCTGTCTCAACAGAAGAAGAAGATTCGTCATCATCCGACTCTTGCAATGATGAATCGATTCACATGATCCAACAGCAGCAGACATGTATGAAGTTAGATCGTACTTCAGTACAACGACCGTATGTCAAAATCCAGATCTTCTTACAAGATAAATATGATCGGCCTATCCAAGCCATTGGATTTATGGATACAGGGTCTACCCGTACGATCATGAAGCCCAACATATTACCATCTGAAGCATGGAGAACACATGATGAACATTTCATAGCAGCTGATGGCAATACATTCAAGATTGGGTTAAAGACAAGAAGCAGAATTGGCATCCGCTTCTTTCCTCAGTGTACAGTATGGACTAAAGTACTTGGAAGCAATCTACCAGGCCCAGATATTCTCATTGGCATGGATGTCTACTGTAAAGCCCGACATCTACAGATCCTACCCACAGGCCTCAGGTATCGAAACCTTATGAGTCCGTACACAGAGATAAAAAATGTGTTTGAACTAACTCAGGTTCCTGCACATTACACTGGACTTCGAGATAAACTGTTGAGCTACTGTCCAGAGTCTCATGCACAGTTTTCTCATCCTAATCCTCTATGGAAGAACAGAGACTTTTTCATAAGTCTACCTTTCAAGAAGAATGAGGATATCAATCCTACCAAGGCTACACATCCAGGAATGAATCCTGATGATATGAAGCTCGCAATTGATGAGTGTGCCGTGTTATTGCAGCAAGGATTGATTGAGCCCACAAAGTCGGATTGGGCTTGCCAAGCGTTCTATGTCAATAAGCGTTCAGAACAGAAGCGTGGAAAGAAACGTCTAGTGATAGACTACAAGCCGCTGAATGCATTCCTGCAAGATGATAAGTTTCCTTTGCCCAAAATTAGTACACAGGTACTATTTCTCAAGGAAGCTATGATATTTTCAAAGTTTGATTTGAAAGCAGGATTTTGGCAATTGGGTATTCACCCAGAAGAACGATACAAGACTGCATTCTGCATTCCCAATGCTCAGTACCAATGGACTGTAATGCCTTTTGGTTTGAAGGTTGCACCCTCACTGTTTCAAAAGTCCATTACCAAGATTTATGAGCCTATCCTCAACAGTGCATTGATTTACATCGATGACATTCTACTGTTCTCAAAGACCCATGAGGAGCATCAGGCCTTGTTACAACAGTTCTTGGAAGTGACCCAACAGTATGGGATTATGCTTTCAGCATCTAAGAGTACTATTGGTACCACAGAAATTGAATTTCTTGGGATGCATTTCAAGGATGGATTCTACAAGCCAGGACCACATATTGCTAAGGAACTTCTACAGTTTCCAGATGAAAATCTCTCGGTAAAACAGATTCACCAATTCCTCGGGATTGTCAATTCTATTCGAGATTTCATTCCACATGTGGCCACATATACATCTTGCTTGAGTAAGCTTTTGCGTAAGAATCCACCAGAGTGGGGAAAAGAACAATAGACTGCTGTCCAGCATTTGAAAACCATCTGTCAGAATCCACCACCTTTAAAGATTCCTGATCAAGGAAAACGGATTTTACAGACTGATGCTAGTGACACGATATATAAAAACAAAAGCTTCAATTTTTTAAGAAAAGAATTGCAAAAAATGGGTAAATATTAACTAAGCTCGAACTACTTAATGGCCATTTCCTTTCAAGAAACAGAGTTCCTCTGTTCACTCTGTTTTTCATTGTGAGAGAAACAGGAAGGCTGACCTATTGTTTACTTAGTTTAGTCTTCTCCTCCTCCATTTCAACATCATTTGATGCTAACCCATTACCAGTATATGCTTAGTTTGTCCTAGATATTGATACTTCCCGTTTAATTTGCTCAGATTTTTTGTTGTGTTAACTAACCAAACATGGCATTGTCCACTAAATTCAACCGACTAGACCTTCAGACCTTCTTCACTGGTTCATCTCTATTCGATGCTAGGATATCTCCTCTGCCGCCCCATTTTACGCCTCACCGAAGCCTCAAACTTGTTAGAAGAAGGAATACCCGTGGGATAAAGGTCGCGAATTTTTCAAAACCCAGAAGAGGGACATCTAGAATTGATGCGAGCTTATCCACTGCGACCGTTGAAGCCTCTGTTGTTGAGCCGGAGACTGATGTTGAGTCTTTGTTTTCAAGGGATTCTGCGGATGATTTCGACAGAAAACGAGCGAATAAGCAATCAAACAGCGGGGCGTCGGGTATTTCGTCGGGTGTGAAGCTTGAAAATATAAGCAAGAGCTATAAAGGAGTTACGGTGTTGAAGGACGTGAGTTGGGAAGTGAAGAAAGGGGAAAAAGTTGGGCTTGTTGGCGTAAATGGGGCAGGCAAAACGACCCAGTTGAGAATTATTACGGGACAAGAGGAGCCTGATTCGGGTAACGTGATCAAAGCGAAACCCAACATGAAAGTTGCGTTTTTGAGTCAAGAATTCGAGGTTTCGATGAGCAGGACTGTCAAAGAGGAGTTTATGAGTGCTTTTGAAGAGGAAATGGAGATTGCAGGGAAGTTGGAGAAGGTGCAAAAGGCAATAGAAGGGGCTGTGGAGGATTTGGACTTGATGGGAAGATTGTTGGATGAGTTTGATTTGTTGCAGAAAAGAGCACAGGCTGTGGATTTGGACCTAATTGATGCTAAGATCAGCAAGTTGATGCCTGAGCTCGGGTTTTCGACCGAGGATTCAGAGAGGTTGGTGGCCTCATTCAGTAGTGGCTGGCAGATGAGGATTTCACTTGGGAAGATTTTGCTGCAGGTGTGTACCTTGTCCATTGTTTTTCAACGATATGCTTGGTTTTATTGCAGTTTCAGGTATAATCTATATAAATTGTTACTACTATGTTTCTACTTTTTACTTTCTGGTTTCTTTTCTGACTAATACCTGACTAAGAGCATGCCATGATGGTTATGGTTTCACTAAATATATGTGTAATTGGTGCTGCGTAGTTTGCTTCAGAAGCTGCTTCTTTTCCAGAAGTTTTGGTCTACCAGTAGGATGATTTTTATATCTTGATACTGATCCTACTTTTCTACTACAATTCTCTTAATTCAGGTTGTTTTTGCACTACTTTAACCTGTTCATTTTCAGTTATAAAATTTCATGATCTATGTGTGTAACATGTCTATAACCAAGTGCGAGGACTTCATTGCCATGTTTTTGGTAATAGGAGGAATTCAATAGCAAAAATGAAGGCAAGAGGATTGAAATAAGAAAACCCTAACTCATAAGAGGAGTTGATATTGGAGGATCCCTTTTCTTTTTCTAAGAAATAGTTTCTCTCTATTAATTATGTATATGCTATGGTTTAATGTGTTCTACCACATATTGCCAGGACCCAGATTTGTTGCTGTTAGATGAGCCTACGAATCACCTTGACCTGGATACAATTGAGTGGCTTGAAAGTTATCTGCAAAAACAGGATGTGCCGATGGTCATCATATCTCATGACAGAGCATTTCTTGATCAATTATGTACAAAAATTGTAGAAACTGACATGGGAGTATCCAGGACTTATGAGGGTAATTATTCTCAGTATACTGTCTCAAAAGCAACATGGATTGAAGCGCAATATGCTGCATGGGAAAAACAACAAAAGGAAATTGAGCACACGAGAGACTTAATAAGCAGATTAGGCGCTGGAGCAAATTCTGGTCGTGCTTCTTCTGCCGAGAAGGTGCAACTACCCAAACAATTTTATCCACGTTTATGTTATTGAGGAACAATGTGGCATTGTTTGCTTGGTTATATGATTCATCTGTTGGCAGCATACAAGAAAGTAGTTATACCGTCATCCTCATCAATCGGTTCCAGCTTTATTAGAATGAATGAGATGTTATACTTACGCTGTGTGATTGCTATAGGGTAGATTTATTCAAATTTTCTTTTGGACATGACTGGGATTGATGCACTGGATTCACATACTAACTTATTTGTATATATAGGCTACATTTCTAATTGCATTAGCATAACAGCAATCATATAGTAGTAAGTTTCAAATGAACAACTTTAATCAAAATTGGTCATTTGAGTCTGGTTTTTGTCCGACCGAATGGATGCAGTCAATTATGAACTAAGCATAATTAAATTTACGTGTCTTATTCTTTTCTCTGTGAACTTGCTATGCACATTTCATCACTTTGAGAATGATTCTCTAGTCTCTATTTCTTGTGCAGTTTTGTGTTTTTGGCTCAGGTGTAGATACCCTTATCTAATTATCTTGGAAATTCTGATTTTGATGAACAGAAGCTGGAGAGGCTTCAAGAAGAGGATCAAATTGAGAAGCCATTTCAACGTAAGCAAATGAAAATCAGATTTCCAGAGCGTGGAAGAAGTGGAAGGTCTGTTGTTGCAATTAGAAACTTAAATTTCACCTATGGGGACAAGGTACATTGCATCACTAAGAAAAGAGTAATTCCCCCCGTTAAGTTTGCTGTTGAATTTACTTTATGTTAATATCTGCATGTACAGGTGCTTTTTAATAGGACGAATCTTACAATAGAAAGAGGTGAAAAAATTGCCATTATTGGCCCAAATGGTTGTGGGAAGAGTACTTTGCTGAAACTGATCATGGGTATGGAGAAGCCAACTGCAGGTGAAATTGTTCTAGGCGAGCATAATGTACTGCCAAACTATTTTGAGCAGAATCAGGTGTGCAATTGACACAACTTAGGTGCCATTTCTCATTTGATCTTATGCATTTGTTGCTTTTAACTACAGGGTTTTGGGCCATTTTCTGAATTTTTTTTTTTGGAAAGTCACTTTCTGAACTCCTTACAGAAACTTTCTGACTATTTTGATCAACTTGTCTTGTAGGCAGAGGCGCTTGATTTAGAGAAAACAGTGATTGAAACAGTTGTAGAGGCTGCACAGGACTGGAGGCTTGATGACATAAAGGGACTTCTTGGACGCTGCAACTTCAAAGCTGAAATGCTTGATAGAAAGGTGTCCCTTTTAAGTGGCGGTGAGAAGGTACATCTCTGATGAACATAAATCTCTGCATCTCTTAACTTTTACAATATTGAGCTGCCGGGGGTTCTATAATACTTTTGAGCTGTTTGTTAGAGTTGTTGTTTGATGGTCTGTAGGATTTAATTTGTTCTCCTCCCATTCTAAGATTGAAGCAAGTTTTCGGGGGGAAAAAAATAAAGAATATAATATTAGTACCAGCGGGGAGGAAATACCAAGCAGTTATCTGCAACCTACCGCTTATCCTGCCCCCCTTTTTCTTTTTCCTTTTCCTCCCATTGCATTCTTCTCTTGCAAACACAGTCCTAATGACTGGTTCAGTAACTATTTATCAGAAGATACCTGTAACACTACCTTTGAATTCTGTGTAGAGCAAAACACTCTTTAGTTGAACTTTCCATTAATCGTCATTAGTTAGATGGATTTCTTGTGTTGGTTGCATATGTAGATCATAAAGATGTTTATGAATTTATTGGTCAAGTTTACTGGTTAATCAACAAACAGAATAATATTGTACCTTCCACTTGGAAAATATGACTTAATTTAGTGATATCCACGAGATGGAAAATTTTATGTTATTCGACTTTACGGTGTGTATCTGAACCCAATTCTTACTCTAGCATATGGTATCTTGAACTTGGTGGTACTTGATGGGATGCAAGACAAGGAATAAAATGGATGATATACTGGAATAGATACTGCAAGGTACTGAACATTTTATGACAGATGAACAATTTAAACACGAATAACATTGCTAAAAGAAATGCATTTTTACACTATATAATGCTCGGTTTTGGTACAAACTCTAGAGACGATTAAGCAAAGAATGAATGTTATAAGTTGATGTTAATTACGTTGCGCCCTTTATTGTATCAGACACCATTTTAAGCTATCTGTTGACTTATTTTTCATTAAGCTTGTTGTCTTTGTTGAATAGGTTAGTTCTTCTTTGAGCTTGGGATGAATGAAACAGAAATAATGTTTGAAGCATACTCCATATCAGTTCCATTGCATTTAAGCTTACCGATGTTTTGATCATTCCCATTCAACATGTTCGATCTGAATTTTGTCTCTTTGTCCTGATCAGGCACGACTAGCTTTTTGCACATTTATGGTAAAGCCGTCAACTTTGCTTGTCTTGGATGAACCGACTAATCACTTGGATATTCCTTCAAAAGAGATGCTTGAGGTTTGAGTTTCTTGGTAACTATATTTAGTATCTATGTTTTATTTTCTACGAGAAATGTGCTAACCAGAATGTTTTGCTAAATCAGGAGGCCATAACAGAATACAAGGGCACAGTTATCACGGTATCTCATGACCGGTACTTCATTAAGCAAATAGTTAACAGAGTAGTGGAAGTTAAAGATTGCCGGTTACAGGATTATGCAGGAGACTATAATGTAAGTTCCAACCCTCATTTTCTTTTTCTCTATTAATCAACATATGAATTGAGATTTGATATGTGGCGCCGATAGGTTTGAATTCTCGTTAACATAAGTTCCAATGGTTGTCGGGTCAACATACGAATGGAGACTTGATATGTGGCACCAATATGTTTGAATATTTGTTACGTGACACGATAAAAATTCTTGCTTTTCTGACTTGTGCAAAAAACTTGGCAACTTGATGATATATCAGAAACATATTTGGGGTTCTGTTCATCTTGAAATCTTAAGATGCAAACAATTCTTATTGCTGGACTTGCAGTATTATCTTGAGAAAAACCTCGATGCAAGGGAAAAAGAACTTGAACGTGAGGCAGAACTCGAGGAAAAGGCTCCAAAAGTGAAGGCCAAATCCAAGATGTCAAAAGTAAGTTTCTTCTGTATGATTAAATTGCATTACACTACACTATAGACATGAGCTTGTTAGTATATGTGTACTTAATCCAAAAGCTCTTGTTGCATACTACAACAGGCCGAGAAGGAAGCTCGGAAGAAACAGAAAATGCAGGCCTTCCAGGCTGCAAAACAAAAATCGAAAGGGCTGAAGAATTCCAAGAGATGGAATTGAAGTTTAAACTTCCAAGTTGTATGAATTGATTTCACCATGTAAAGAGTGTTCAAGTACAAGTTCGAGTTCGAGTTCGAGTTCAATGTGATATGGCCTATTTTTGAGACAGTTACTTGGCCATTGTACATAATATTTTGTTATCAATAGAAGAAGTGCAGGTTTCAGCTAAAGGTTGCAATGGTGGTCTCAGGCTTCAGTCGTATAGCTCATTTGAATGAATTGGTGTGTTGAGGAAACTACTTGACCAATTTAATAAATTTTAATTGGTAATTTAAATCGTTTATTTAATACAAGTGATTATCATTGAAAATAATTTTTAAAAAATTCCACACAAAAAATTCAAAGAAATGAAAAGTTCTAATTAAAATTTTTTAACACATCTAATAATAGTTGGTTCGCTCAATTTATTAGAATTTTAACAAATTTATTTTTAAATTTGAGTTTATTTAAATTGAAAAAGTATACATCGTAATATCTTTTACATTTTTTACTTAAATTTTAATTTAAATAAACTTAAATTAATTAACTAAAAATGAAATTTTATTAATTTATTTTTGGTTATAGTATTATAATTATTTTTAAATAAAATTTAGTGAAAATTTATATTACATTAAGTTGATAAAAATATTAAAGAATTATTTTAAAATATTTCATATTTTTAAATAAATTAAAATAATAAAAATATATCGTGCAAAGGCCAAAGGGAGGTGGCCATCTTGACCAACATCGCCTATATCTAATAGAGCTTAGCTCTTCACTAATTCACCGTTTCTCTGTTGGTCGTTCAAATCCCTAAATCACACCTTACTAACCCACTTTTGTCCGATTTCTTCTAATTGTTAGATCGCTTGAAGTGGTTTCAAGCTTGAATGCCCACCGGTAGTGTTATGTTAAATTTGTGTCGTTGTATTTGATTTTTGCTATTTAATCACTAAGTTGAGGCTTTGAAAGTTTGGCTTTTTGGATGCTTCAAAGTTATCTTTTTCTGACTCTGATATATGTTTTTTTTTTTTTTTGAGATGCTTGCCTTTGCTCTACGATAGTATTTAGCTGAACTACAGATTAGATGAGGTGGTGATTATAAGTAGTTTTGGATTTTTTTTTCTTTTCGTAGGATTGAAAGAAACTAACTTTGTCAGGGAAAAAAAGCTTGAATTGAAGCGAAGTGGAAGATGACTGACTACGAGAGAGAAAAATATGAAGGGAATGGCTCTGGTTACGAAAACGATGGCGATGGGGGCACCGATGCCCTCCACGAAGCCAAGTCTCAGGTATATGAAACCAGCTGATTTTCTTTTTCTGTTTATCTTTTCATTGATATAGCGAAAGGCGTATTGTTATTGTCTTTCGAATTCTATGTTTTGTTTTGTTTTAAGAGATTATTTAGGTTGTATACTCTATGGACTTGTTTGTAACATCTTAGTTGTTTCTCAGATAAATTTTGATTAGTTTTGTATTATTTTTCATAAATGTGTTGGGTTATGAGAAGTTCTTTTGTTTTTTTAGTCTTTGATCCAATGCATCAGCTTGTCATCATGTACGTAGCAGGATGCATTTGTTACTTTTGAGGAACTATTTTTCTGGGAATCGAAACTTTCTTGTCACGACTAGTGTTTTGGAAACTTTATTCTCAGCTCTCTTGATAGTGTATTATAGAATTTTCTCTTGGTGTGATATTTAGGTATGGTGTGTAATTTTTTCAACTCTTTTAATTAAACTGTTGCTACTGTTTTTAATACAACCATCGTTACTAAGTCTATTGTGGATTATTTAGTAGTTGACTAGTTACTCCCTTCATGTGATTACTAACTCAACAATTGCAGCAGCATGGATCTCGTGAAAATGAAAGAGAGTCTTCAAGAAGTCGTGGGAAGGATAGAGAGAAGGGGCGTGATAAGGAGGGTGACCGAGACCGGGAGAAGGATAGAGAGAGAAGCAAGGATAGAGTAAGGGATAGGGATAGGGATAGAGAAAGGGATAGAGAAAGGGACTGGGACAAGGGAAGAGATCGCCATAATAGAGATCGAGAACGTCATAAAGATCATAGGGAACGAGGCAGGGATAAAGACGATGATGATTATCACCAAAGTCGTCATAATGATAGGTGATCGAGTTAACTTTATGTAGCTTTCTAGATATGTTATGTTGATCCACTGAATGCAGTATTGAAATTTTACTAAATAAAATTTTTAAAGGCGAAGAGATTATGGTAGAGATAGAGAAGAGAAGCGCCGGCGCCGATCAAAATCCCGTTCCCTGGATAAATCTGAACAACAGGCAGAGCCTCGGTCCGGTTCACCCTCCAAGAGGTATTTTACACCATACAAGATGTTGAGTATCTGTCATTATACTAGTTTCTTTATTCTTTCATTGTGGAAATCTACTTCTATGCTGGTAAAACTTTCTCTCCACACAGCAAAAGGATTAGTGGTTTTGATATGGCTCCTCCTCCTTCTGCAATTATGGCTGGTGCACCTCCTGCAGCGGCTGTTGCAGGTACATTGATTGTTTTTCACACTTTGACTACCATTTAAGTCCGATTTTTTCTTCTTCTTCTGCTTAATCTAGTGTGGAAAGTCCCCAACAAATTGCATAATGTCATTTTGGAGAGCAATATTGATGGATATTGGCAAGTTTGATGGAGACAAGATATTTAACTTATTTATTCTTTCCTTATGACTATTAGTTAATATTAATACATTAATTTAAGTTAATTTCTCTAGAATTAAGAGTTCAACTAAAGGTTGTCAAAGTAGAGTTGTAACTACATTTGAAGTGTTTGTCAATGCTTATTGATATTTTGGAATAGTGACTGTTGAATTATGATATTTTCATGTCTTGAGTGTGAAACTTTCATTCTTTAAAAGTGACTCTTAGATTAGGAGTGAGTTCTATAATTCCAGATTGTTTCTTAGACCTATCCCTTTGGTTTACATAATTGAAAGTTCCAGCAGATTTTTTCAGTTTAAATGTGCTTTATCAAATAATAGGCATATTCTTGTGTTCATCCTACATCAAGTATAGTCTTTTATTTCAAATTTGGTTTTTACAGATTAGATTCTGAATGGACTGGTTGTATTACTGTTTTTATTACTTCTATGAATAGTTCTTGAACTGAGAGAGTTGGTTTTTTTGTGTTGTTGTTTGTTTGTTTGTTTCCTGTGTCTGTATTTTCTTGTGAGAAGGCAATGTTGGGCTACTTGCCCCACTGTGCTGAAATGGGCGTGAGCCGACTTCTGTTGCTTTAATGTACAAGGAGGAATGCACCGGTTTGATGATTCTTCTCAGTCTTCAACTGGCAACTATTGCATTTTTTGGTAGTCTTGCAAATATTTCAACCAGAACTCGAATATGCAATGTATTCTCGTTATCTCTTTTGGTAAAGTTGATTGTGAGAGGATAGAATCTAATACATCAGTAGATAGCAAGGCAGTGGGAGGCTCAGTAACTGTTAGTCCATCGACACGGATATGAAGTAATTTTCTTCTGATTCTAGACATTTATTTATGTTTTCAGGTCAGATTCCAGGGACAGCTCCTATGATTTCTGGAGTGTTTCCCAACATGTTTCCTATGGGGACAGCCCAGGTTTGATTTGTTATTCCTGTTGAACATATTTATCTGTTTCTATTGATTGGGATTAATATTTTGCTGTTTGTTTGCCTGTAGCAGTTTGGTGCTCTTCCTGTTATGCCTGTTCAGGCTATGACTCAACAGGTTGGGAAGATTAACCATTTGTTCTGTATGCTTTGCGGAACAAGTCCCTTGTTCACGCCTAATTAGTTCTAAGTTTGCATCTAACCATGACTTACTTTTGTTGTGTACGTGTATAGGCCACTAGGCATGCTCGGCGGGTATATGTTGGAGGGCTTCACCCTACAGCAAACGAACAGGTATTTTAACACAATCTTAATCGTCTTTCTTTCAATTCTCTTCCAGTTATTGAACTTAATTCCTTGTTTATTACAGTCTGTAGCTACATATTTTAGCCAGGTTATGGCTGCTATTGGAGGAAACACTGCTGGCCCAGGTATGCCATCCTTCTATTAGTGAACGATGTGGTGTGTTTAATATCCAACAGTTAATATTTTAATTTTCTTTCTTTTGCTTGGTTGTTTGTAGGTGATGCTGTTGTGAATGTATATATTAACCATGAAAAAAAGTTTGCATTTGTGGAGATGAGATCTGTTGAGGAGGCAAGCAATGCAATGGCCCTAGATGGTATTATCTTTGAGGTAATATTAGTTCTACTACTTAATCATTGCCCCGGCCCCCATGGTCAACCTATCTTAGAAGTTTTCATGTGATGTCTAATTTTTACTTTTACAATTTTGACTTTGGCAGGGAGCACCTGTTAAGGTCAGGAGGCCTAGCGATTATAATCCATCTCTTGCGGCAACACTTGGTCCGAGCCAACCTAATCCCAACCTTAACTTAGCTGCAGTTGGATTAACACCTGGCTCTGCTGGTGGGCTCGAGGGTCCTGATCGAATTTTTGTGGGTGGGCTACCTTATTACTTCACAGAAGCCCAGGTTAGGGAGTTGTTAGAATCGTTTGGTCCCTTGCGAGGTTTTGATCTGGTCAAGGACAGAGAAACTGGGAACTCAAAGGGCTATGCTTTTTGTGTCTATGAAGACCTTTCGGTTACAGACATAGCTTGTGCTGCACTTAATGGAATAAAGATGGGTGACAAAACTCTTACTGTCAGGCGGGCAAACCAAGGTGCAAGTCAACCTAATCCTGAGCAGGAATCTGTACTGTTGCATGCCCAGCAGCAGATTGCATTGCAGGTAAACTCCAATCTTATTTGACTTATCGTTGTAGTTATCATTTTCTGTTGTCCTATAAAAGAATTTGTGTATATGGAGTAGTTTCTGATGAATGCTTTTTCTTCTGCAGAGGCTTATGTTTCAACAAGCCCACACCAAAGTTGTATGTCTAACTCAAGTAGTTACTGCCGATGAGCTTAATGATGATGATGAATATGAAGATATACTGGAAGACATGAAGACCGAGGGTGCAAAGTTTGGTAAGATATATGGTTGTAATTTTGCACTTCTGAATGCTTTTTCCGGTTAAGAAGTTTGCATATTAATCCATTTTCATTATCCTGTGTTTGTTATATATTTGTTGTACAGCCTTTTGTAAAATCACATTCCGCTGTAAAGAATGAGGCCTAACACTCAAAAAGATGGAAGACTCCATACCATATTATATCAGATTGAGAATTGTTTAAAATGGTCTTGAAAGTTTTTGGGTTTGCATATTTTCACATGTTATATGCAGGTGCACTGGTGAATGTTGTCATCCCTCGCCCAAATCCAGATGGTAGTTCTGCACCTGGAGTTGGAAAGGTTAGTTGATTTCCTCAGTTTCCATTTTCCCATGTGATGACATTTGGTTACATCTCTTTTTCTCCAAGCTGAAGTTGCAAGTGCGAATTTGTCATTTTCAGGTGTTCTTAGAGTATGCAGATATTGGTGGTGCCACAAATGCTCGAACAGGGATGAACGGAAGAAAATTTGGCGGCAATCAAGTTGTAGCCAGCTTTTACCCAGAAGATCAATTTTCAAAGGGAGCATATGATGGCTAATAATAATTGTTTACTTGCTCTTTTTTGATGTTCTGTACTGCTTAGGCTCTTGGGATATTGCTTTTTATTACAATGTTCTTAATGATAGGCTCAAGAGATTTATCTGGTTTAGTTTACCTTGTGCTGCATTATGTTCATCGTCAAGTTGTTGAATTCTGGAACACTAAATAGCCTTTCCTATTATGTTTTCAAGCATTTGGTAGACATTGCTTTTGGTCTTATTTACATAAAATGCAAATGTTCCAACCAGGAATAGCCTTAGTATAATGGAATATTCTGTACTAGACCCGAGACCAAGTCCATACTCGATCAAATCAAGTTTTACCAGTTCACCTCAGGTCGGACGTGCCTAGTTTGCCAAGCATGATGTGCCTCGGAACTTCATGGCTGTATTTATTTTTCTGGTACGTTCTAGTTCCATTGTACGAACAAATCTGTTTATGTTCCTACAAACTTTGAGTTCTCTGGAATGATATTTCCGTATGGAAAGCAGAAGAGAATGCTGAGAAAGCAAATGGAGTGCCAAGAAAATATCAAGCAGGCAAGGTGAAGACATTGCTTCTGGAGTTGCATGCATCTGTCAATATGCTTCTTGTGCTAGCTGGTCTTGTGAACCCGACGAGAAGAGGCACCAAATTCGTTTCCAGGTTCATCTAATCCAAGTGAAAAACCAGCATAGCAGGCAGATCATATGCCTAATTATCGTGGATGTCTCCTGGATGGTGGACACTAATTGGCCACTCAATCTTCACCTACGCCATTCTCCGGATTCGTGTAAATAAATATATACAATCAATCTACAAATGGATCAATAATTTGGTAGTTCAACCAATATTTTATTGATAGAATACTATATATTGTATGTGTCTATATATATAATTATATTTATTTATTTAATAGGATTGGACAAGCACAATTGATATTTCAAATTTTAGATGATCCTTGTACACACAAGAAGATAAGATTTAACTGGATGAACATGACCCTCTTCATCCCCATCTTTTGGCAATCCTAACTTTGAGACCGTGCTTCATGTGAAGAATAATGGAGACGCTAGGACTTACGATTTGCTCATTAACCACATGAACATCGTAGTTATAGATTATGGCGGCTGCAACCGCCTTCATTTGAATGAAAGCCACCTCCTTCCCGAGGCAAGTTCTTGGTCCCGCATTGAAAGCTAAGAACTTGTAGGATGGCTCGTGTTTAATCCCTCCACGCTCAGAAATCCATCTCTCGGGCTTAAATTCCAAGCAATCATCTCCCCAGATCGAACTCATCCTTCCCATCGCGTACAAACTGAAGAGAATTTTCGTTTTTGGATTCACTGTGTGACCACTTGGAAGTGTATCTTCTTTAACAGGCAACTTATGCTGGAATGGAACTGGAGGGTAGAGCCTGAGTGCTTCACATAATGCTCCGTGAAGATATACCATGTGTTTCAGCTCTCTGGTTTCGAATATCCTTTTTCTGTCAGATTGTTCTGATGATTCTGGTGGTGTTGCTCCCTCAAGCTCCTCCCTGATCTTGGACACTGCTTCTGGGTTCTTTGACAGAAGCCAGAAAAGCCATGTTAGAGCTACACTTGTTGTGTCTCTCCCAGCAATTAAGAAGTTCAAGATGGTGTCTCTCAGAAACTTGTCATCTACTTCCAACACCAATCCGTCAACTCCCTTCAAGTACGAGGTTAGCATGTCAGTATCTTCGTAGTTGAACTCGGACTTCTTGGTAGATACAATACCAGCTATTGCACGATCAAGTGTTTCCCATGCTTTTCTCAGTTTCTTCTCTTGTCCGACTCCTAACCATCTCTGCAACTTCCAGATACTTTCTGGAAGAATATGTCGATATAGTATTGCTTCCTCTGCATCATCTAAAGCATTAGCGAAAGCAACTTCTGGAAATTCGATGGATAAGCATTCCGGGTCATAACCAGCTATCATTTTGCATGTTGTATCCAAAGTGTACCTTTGGAACACATCTTGCATGTCGACTACTAGTTCTTCTTCAGCCACGTGGTCCAGGACCGAAACTAGCCCTTTCTTCACCTTCTCATGGCCGTTCTTAGCCAAGTATTGGAGGAACATGCGACGAGTCATTAGGTCCTGAGCAGTTCTCCTCTGGCTTTTCCACAAATCAGAGTCTGCATTAAAAATCCCATCTCCAAGAATATCGAAGATCTCCTTAAACTCCGACCCTTTTGGGAAATTGGAGAAGTTTGAACTCATGATGTAGTGTATGTTGGCTGGATCGACCGTCATCAACATATCCATGTTACTGAACCAGGGTCCTTTGAACTCGAAACAGCACCGGCTTCGTCCGATCACTTCAGTACACCAATCGTGAATTCTGTGAGCTTGGAGAAGAAGGGTCGGTAACATTCCGACAAACGGCCAGTTTCTCGGGAAGCCATTTTTACTGCTAAAGTTTGGCCTAACCAGCACCAGAAACAGAAAGCAAGCGACTGCCACAAGAACATCACCTATAAAGCTAATAGTCGAAGACATTTCTTCTTTCAGATTTTGCCTTTCCTCTTCTGTCCTATCACTTATCCACTTATATTCAAATCATGGAAGTCCAATAGCAAAAGGCTCAAGTCTTCCCCCTAAATGACCTGTCCCGTCGACTGTTACACCCCTGTCCGTTCCTGCAAGGCTGCAACACCCTTCTGTGCGAACTACCAGCTCTACGTAAACATTAATTAACTGGTTCAGGTATACGTGAACTACTGTATTAGCATGTGAGATGAAGACCGGGGCGTCCCTAACATTTCGTAGCCCTGGTTCAATTTCGATGGCCCCTTTTTTGTACTTATAACGTTGTAGTCTGGACAAGTGTCCTCCCTGGTTTTTTTTTTTTTTTACATAATTCGGAAAAAAATATAGAAATGTTACATGATTAATTTAGGGAGACAACTCCTAGATATCTCCTCTAAGAGGAATGAGAGATACCTTATTGGTGCAGTAGTAGAAGTGGTGATTCCTAAACTATAATGCGTGGCAGCGTAGGTAAGTCAATATGTCCATCGGTTGCCCTTCCCGTAGATGTGACGTGATACAATTGTCCAGTTTCGATCCAACATCGCATTGATGCCTATGACTAGAGGGTTATTAGACATCGTTCTGTTGACTGGGGTTGACAGAATAGTAAACACCACCAAAGAATCCACCTCTAATTCAACGTGACGATAACTCAGGTCCTAAGCAAGTTGGAGGCTAGAGAAAACTCCCCAAAGTTTCGCAGAGAGAGGTGAGCCCCTACTTATATTCTGAACAAATCCGTCAAGCCAAACACTTGTACTGTCATGAATGAGTCCTCCTGTTGATGTCGAAGAGAATATTCATTTGCATGCTCCTCCATCCGTATTCAACTCGACTTAACCGTGTGGGGGTTTATTCCATCCTATTAGTTGATCGGTTTGATGTCGGTAGTCCATATTAGCTCTACTTTGCCAAATTGAAGCCTTGTGGATCTAATGAACATACTCCAATACATATGCAATAGGGGACTCTGGCCTATAAAATTGTTCTGTCAAAGTTGGTCATATTTCACCAGGACCATAGGAGCTAACAGGCTGCACCAAAGATAATGGACCAATCAAAACCAAATACTAGCCGATGTTTTTGGAGATTCACAGCTAACCAATCTTGTGAGTTCATAGTGAAAAAAATCATGGAGACTACTTGTGTGGGGAACACTTGCCACAAAATGCATGCGTTGGTACAATCCCGAACAACATGTAGCGATGATTCTTCTGCTCAACAATGATATCAGGCAACCTCATTGGTAAGCTGTTTGCGAGCACGCTGTTGATTAGAAAGTAATCTATCTTGTGTGAGGAGCCACAAGAATGTGCAAATTCGATGATGGTCATTCCAACGTCATATTTCCCTCCGAATTCCCTCATAATAACAGTCCGCATGGTCCATGATCATGGAATAAGTTGAAGCAGTAGTGAACTAACCAGTGTCTGATATTCCCCAGATTAGCTTATCTGGCCCTAAATAGGGTTGAGGAGGCAAAATACCCGCAATGTATATGCAAATCGAATGAGGGACCAAAGATTGGAACGCATCCCACTTCCAATTTCCTGTATTATCCACAAAGTGTTGAACTCGGAGATCAATAGTTGATTGTGGAATCAAAGCATTTGCATGAGAAATAAGGGGTCCCAAATCTGCAACCCAAGGGTTTAACCAAAATCTAGTCCTGGAGCTGTCACATATCGCCCATTTCAGTCCTTTAAGAACATCGTTCCAAGTAGCTTTTATACTCTTCCACACCATTGATCCTCCTGTAGCATCTACGTGAGGATGTTGGTGGCATCAAAATTGTACTTTGCAGATAGGATTTGCACCCATGGCGATTTAGGCTTAAACACCAAAGACAACCCTAATTTGGCTATTAAGGCGTCATTGATTTCTCTGATTTTACAGATGCCAAGACCCCCCAGTTCTTTAGGACTACAAACTTTTTTCCCAATTAACCAGATTAATCTTCCTACAACCCTGATAATATCCCCATAAAAATTGACGCAGTAATCTTTCTATATCATCGCAAAGACTTCTACAAAGTCAGACCGTCTGCATTGTATAGATGGGAAGAGCAGATATATCAGTTTAAGTCAAAGTGATTCGTCCTGCAAATGACAAAAGGGTTGACATCCATCCTGAAAGTCGTTATTGTACCTTATCAAGTACATGTTGGTAAGTTCGTTTATTCACTTGCTCATGCAGCAGGGGCACCCCGAGGTAGTGTCTGAGATTATTTGTCTGTTTAAAACCCAACGCTCGGCTTAAGTCTTGCGCCACAGAATTTTGTACATTTTTGGAGTAAAATTAACCAGATTTGTCTGTATTACCCGTTGCCTTGAGGCTGTACAAAATGTGGTCAAAATATCCCGATTTACATGCACTTGGTCTATTGAGGCCTCTGAGAACAAAATGAGATCATCTGCAAAAAAAAGTGAGAGAGGGTCGGACCTCTTCGACTGAGTCTAATAGGTTTCCATTGTCCTTGAAACACGGAATGACTTATTAAGTGACCCAGTCATCCATACAAAGAACAAAAAGATACGACGATAGTGGGTCGCCCTGTCGAATTCCTCTGGAGGGAGTAAATACTTCACTGAGTTCTCCATTCGAGTTCACTTGCATAGAAACCGATGAAACACATTTCATGATGAGATTTATCAAGGGTTCAGGAAGTCCAAAGTCGTTCAGAGTATCTCAATTAAGCCGATCGTAAGCTTTCTCTAAGTCAACCTTAATAGCAATTATCCCATTTTTTCCTAATTTTCGTTTCATGGTATGGATGACCTCTTGGACAATAATAATGTTATCAGTAATCACTCGCCCTACTACGAAGTTGCATTAATTAGGGGCTACAATCTCATCCAGATGAGGTTTGAGCCAGTTCGCGATAATCTTAGTAATAGCCTTATAGATCACTGAACACAATGCAATAGGTCTGAATTGAGTAATTGACATTGGAGAAGGGAGTTTAGGTATAAGTACCAAAATGGTGAGATTCAATTCAGATTCCCATACTTCATGTCTAATTTTTTTTTTGGATATATTGAATCAGAGAAGGCCCGACGATGTCCCGTTGGGATTGATAGAATAAAGCAGTAAACCCATCATAGCCCAGAGCCTTATTAGGAGCTATATCAAAGAAAACTGCCTTGACTTCTTCAGACAGGATTGGATTTTCCAGTTCATTGGTAGCACGATGGGAGAGTGGGGGAAAACAATTTCTGATAGGAAGAGCTGGATTTATGGGAATTTCTGTCGTGTTAAGTTTTTGAAGGAAGTTCTTCGATATCTGTTTGATACTTTATGTATCCGATCCAACGCAACAATTTTCATCCTTCAGTGTATCCACTCTCATTTTCCGTCATCTTGCAATAGTAATAGCATAGTAGTATTTCGTATTTCTGTCTCCCTGAGCTAGCCACTGACTTCTTGAGAGTTAATGCCAATAGAGTTCTTCTTGACGAAGGACTTGTTCTAGTTCTGATCGTAAATAATCCTCTAGGTCCCGAAGAGATTCCGAATCGTTTTCATCCAATGTTTTTTGAATTTTGCAAGACATGCATGAGTCTTTTTTTGATGAAAAATATTGTCGAAACTGTTAGAGCTTTGTTGTCAAAGTTTGTTTGAAACATTCCTAATCACACCGCTAAGATCTGTTAGATCAGGATTCCAAATATCCTCCACAATCCTGGTAAATCGTTCATCTGTTAACCAAGCTGACTGGAATCTAAATGGTCTAATAATCTTCGATTAGTGCACTCTTTGTCTTATTTTCACCTGGAGAGGTCTATGATTAGACTTGAGGAATGGTAGATGAGTTACTGTAGTGTCCTGGAATGAGAACTGCCAGGAAGTAGAGCAGAAAACGCGGTCCAGTCTAGCCAGAAGCTATCCGTGCCGCCAAGCGAATCTTAGCCCTGTAAATCCCGTATCATGCAGTTGACAACCTTGAACACATTGTCGAAATTGTTGATTAATAACCGGATGGAGACGTGATCCACCACGTTTATCATTGGTCTTCAGTTTAGCATTGAAGTCCCCGCCTAAGATCCACGGTTTAGAGGTAGTTCTAGCTATTTTTTTTGTAGATTATGTCACAAATAACATTGGAGATTGTAGGTAGGGCTCGCATAAATGGCAGTGAAGTAGAAGGAAGTTTGTTCCCATGTAATATTAACATGAACAAATTGTCGGTGGGCTAACAGGATTCGAACCACAAAATCTTCTTTCCATATCAACTATATACCTCCGGAGAATTCATCTGCTTCCACCCTGTATAATTGTGAAAATCCCAAGCTGCTAATCACCTTCAACACACGACTCCCACTAATCATTGGTTAATCCAAAACAACCATGAGTGGATTATGGATCTGAATGTAGTTCTTGAGGATAGGCTTGAAGGTCCTACCTCTAGCCCCCTGACAGTTCCAGATGAATAGCGTCATAGTCAGTCTTAATTAGGGGATGAGGTAAACACTATTGGGCTGGGGTGTTTACCAGGATGTCCAGCTGCATGCTACAATTGTTATTCGTAGAGTTTTGTTGTAATTTTGTCATTTGCGAGCCGGATTCACTTACAGTGTCAATGTCCAAACCCGAAGTCTGTCCAAGATTTGGTGGCCTAGCTGGGTGCAACAGGTGGTTATTGATCAACGTAGGCAGTGGAGTAGACGTGCATGGATCATGCATGTCTTCCTCCATTTCCTAGCACCCCGCGTCTTCTTGCATAGGAATTGTAAGTGATTTGTCTTGGATCGCCAGTTCTTGATGAGAGGGAATTGAGATGGTCACGTGTTTTGTTTGGGTGTGTTGAGGTGTATCTGTTGTTGACTTTTGAGCTAAGAGGTTCATATTTTGGCTCAAGTGGGTCATGTGGGTCTTGGGGGTATAGGTAGTCGGTTTGGGGAGAATCGACTTTTTGGGCGTCCCATTATTTTCCTTGTAGGCTGACCCAGCTTGTCTCGAGTCCCTACCAATCGCTATTTTTCTTGGTTTCGGTTAGATTTGATTCAGATCTGATTTTTATGTTTGGTCTGCTCTTTGTTTCTCCTCCTCAAACCGAGTGTAATCGTTTGATTTTGTCGTTATCTCTGTATAACGCCCCAAATTAGGGGTTAGAGTATTAAAGGAATTTAGTACGCATTATGAGTTTTATTTGCTTATTAACTTTTT